>JAPDSC010159884.1:0-50745 GCA_026290005.1 Latrodectus geometricus
TAATTTTTCAAAAGGCTCGCACATAAATTTTTCCAAATACTTTTAGAATGAAATTAACCTTGATAATTTGCCAGTGTTACAATTTTATAATTAACAATGAAAAGTAATAAAATATTTTTAACTTCTAATACACACAGTGAAAACACTGGACAATAAAACAATATGATCATAATGACTACTTTCAAAACCTTTTGATTGGATTTTGATAATATTAAGTGAATATTTTACGAATATTAAAATTGTGGCCTCACATGAACCAAAATATGTCTTTTAAGAGCAATATTCTGGTTAAAACTTTTACCACATATATGACACACAAAAGGTCTTTCCCCTGAGTGAATCAGACTGTGTCTTTTATAGTTTCCAATTAAAGGAGTTGAATAATCACAATGACAACACGTATATAGTCGTTTTGGACGCTTGAGGTTCCTTGGAGACATGGAAAAGTTCACAAAATCTATAAATATAATAAAACAAATTTTTAATTTTGGAATGTAATAAATGTCTTCTAATATTATTAAGCAAAATTTTAGATTTAAGGAATCACATGAAACATTAATTCTAATATATTCAGTCTTAATATCCTAACACACTCATATCAGTACCTGAAATATGAAACTAATGAACGTACTATTATTGCATGCATATAGGCATATTTTTTTTTTATCCAAACCTATATGTATTAATTGTACCTCAAAGGAAGAGGCTTATTTAAAGTTATAACATCAAAATGGTTAATGCTTAGTTTAGACAGTTCTTCTGTGCAAAGCTATACAATTTTTTTGCTGACAAGGAATTTTTTATAGAAATTTTCAGGTACATTAATATTTCAGAAAGAAAAAAGTAAAAAAAGAAGAGAGCAGAGTTCTACTTGTAATTTTCAAGCACAATTAAAATATATTATGGAAAGCTACATTGTCAATTTGAAAGTTATTTTTAATAGTTATATGCACAAATGAAACACAAACATAATTACTATTAGTTATATTAAATAGAAAATCTTTTTTAAAATTTTATGCTCAATTTTTAGGTTATGACGTAAATATTTAACTGTAGCTTAATTAAAATTAATTTAAATCATAGTTGATTGACATATATGAAGTATATTTTTAAACACATTTATATATTTGCTAAAATTCTACAAATATTACCAAATATATATCACTAATGGGATAATTGGTTTGGTTTAATTAACACTCAACAATGAATGACGACTAATCAGAAAAATACCTAGTTTAAAATAGACCAGGCATTGCTAAAAAACTTACATCTAAGAAAGGAAATAAATTCCTGAGCCAACAGCCAGGCTGATAATCATTCAATTATCAATTTGGTTATTAATAAGTCAGTGACTTTTATATATTAAAATTCTTGATAGTTTTAAATAACTTCAGCAATAATATTTACATTATTTAAAAATGGATACATGAGCATAATTTTTACTTGTATAAGCATAAATTCAGCCAAAAATAAATCTCTACTAAATATAAATATGTATGTAACTAAATGTATTCTCTTTTTTGATCTTGCAATTTAATAATATAAATGTGTGTACAATATATCTTAATAAATTGCATTTTTACACATGTGTACTCAACAAAATACTTCTGACTAGCATTTTTTATATATTTGATATATTTTATATTTTTGATGACATCAAATATATTTAGAATGTATATAGAATTATTAAATGTAATCTTTTTTGGAAAACACACTAAGAAAAATAAATAAACTAGAACAAAATTGTTTAGCAATAAAAATTCGGGCATAATTACTAAATTTTAACTTTTCTCAAACATATTAATACTTAAAATATTCTTAATACATGCTGTAAAATCTATATTAATATAGATCAAAAAGTAGAGAATAACATTGAAAAGATCAAAAAATTATTAATGTGTTACTTTAAACAACAATAAGAAGTAAATATTCCCAAAGTAATAATATATCCTTTTCTACATTTGAACCCACCAAAAAAAGTTAAAATAATAATAAAGATAATACTCTAACATCCAAACATTCTAAGAATATGGTAACATAATTGAAAGTTAATATAACACATTAAAATTTCAAATACTTCTAGAAGCAAATTTTTTAACAAATTCTTTCTTTGAAGTATTGTATTCTAAAACTGCTGTTTGTGTACACATGAATAAAACAAATTACATTTTATTTCAAATTAGAGAACGTAAAAAATGTCAGAGCAATATAATTAATGCATTAAGTTCATATACATAAATATTTAGAATAACAGTAATTATAGAATTTATCTAACAATGACTTCATAAAAAAAAATCCTTTAATTGTACCACATTTTAAGGTGGCAATGTTTTGCATAATCTTTTTCTAGGTTAGAAGCATACAAAGAGTCGCATTTAAGGAAGTGTTTTAAATTATTAAATTTTAGTCGTCAGTTAGAATTACAATTTTAAGTTTCCAAGGTTTTTAAAAATTATGTTAAGACAGACAATCGAAGAAATATTTTTAATTCCACTAATTCAGTTTTTAGAAGAATTTCATGCAAAATATCATAGTAATTTATTTTAACTACAAGCAGCTGTTCTTGAAAAACAAGATGTCTACATTATCATTTTATTTTACAGATGATTAAGTATATTATGTTCTAATGCTTCAGAATTTATTGGAAAATTTTCAGAATTTATGGATACTTTTTAATATATACAAGATTTTTTAAGAATTTTTAATATAAGTGTCATTAATATGGATAAAAAATTTTTTTATTTGATTTCATCAAATCTCAGTTTTTTTCCATAACTGATAATTTCATTAAAAACTCAATCAGTACTCTATTTTTACACAAAAACATCAAAACAAGTAATGCATTTTTGGCTTCACATCTAAGAGAATTACAAGGCTTATCGAATACAAGGCTTCACATCTAAGAAAATAAATTTTCTGAATTTAAAAAATACATTTTTTTTTAATTTCTGTAGAAAAAAATGTAGAATTAAAAAGGCAGAGGTCGATCATCAATTATATGTAAGCAGAATTTAAATAGATTTTTACAAATCTTAATGAAAACTCTCAATATCCTTGAATGACAATATCTGTTTTTTTTTAATTACATCATACATATACACTTTTTCTTTTATTCTCTACATGTGCGCTAATGACATGTCTTCTTAGATGTACATTTTGACGGAATGATTTTCCACAGTGGCATCTGTAAGGTTTTTCCCCAGAATGTGTCAAACAATGACGAGTAAAGTCACCCTTTCTAAATGTTGAGTACTTGCAAAACTTGCAGGAAAAGGTAAATAAGTAGTTCTTCACCATCATGTCACAATTATCTAAAAGAAAAATAATAATAACTAATAGACATAAATTTAATAAATAAATACATGACTTACAAAATTTATTTGTATTAAAATATCTATTTCATTGAAATTAACTTGTGTCATTTAACGATTTTGTTGTTTTATGATAAATTTTTATAAAAAAATATATATGGTTATTTAAATACTAAATAAAAAAAACTTAAAATTACATAGGCCTTTTGAGGTAATCTTAAGAATTAAATGTTAGTTATTTAAAAAATAAATGAAATTTTTACAACATTCAAATAATTTCACTTTTTTGCAAAAGAGAATTAATTGACCAACATTAAGAAAGATTTAATAATGGCTGCAATAGAAAAGAGAATAAAAATATAACATAAGTTTAGTAATAGAGGTAATAAAGCCTAAAAAGAAATTTTGTAAGACATAAATAAGAACATTATGACATATTGCATGAGTAAACTACCATTGTTATGGCATTAGAAGGTAATATTGTAATAAAACATACCACTTATACGTAATGTAATACATTCCATTTCTAAATTACTTGATGATACACCACAATTAAAGACACCAACAATCTTAGATAAGGAAGAATTATAAAGTACAAAGTAGTTTGATTCCTTTCATATAAATGAATAAATTGCAAACATTTTAATAACTGGAGGAAATACAATCAAAATTAGAAACTATGATTTTGATTGAGGTATATTAGGAACCAAAAATTGTGTGATCAATTATAATCACATTTTTTTTTACGAGATGGCATCAAAATAGAAATATTTCAGATGCATAAGGAATTCTTTATTAATATGGCATAGGAACATCTTACAAGTAATACAGTATATATTCACATAAAGATTAAATTATGAACAGTAAACGATGGAATATTCTATTCTTCATATAGATATTGTGGAAGTTTTGATAGAAATATCAGTGGAGAAAATTGATTCTTATGTGAACGATGTTTCACTTCATCTGTATCAAGTCAAGATTATGGTACAAAATGCAACAATGCAGAGGTGCCACATATCTGACAAGCTCAAGAAGAAGAAGAAGTCAAGATTAGATAAATCACTCCCCATGTATGTGCTTTATTATCCAGGGAAATAAAGTCTTGATTGATTTTACTGACACAAGATCCACAGGTGATATAAGCTGCGCCGAAAATAAGAACTCTTTGTTAAAATTAAATGCTTAATAAATCATTGGATAAGAACTAATTGAGAATGTTGAAATTAATGAATGATTCAGAAAATGAAGATATTAAAACAAATTTACAAAAGCCAATAAACGAGAGAGCTCTGTATTTTTAAAAACTCCAATGTCTTTCAAGTATATGAAAATATTTTATTGGGCAATTTTCCCAAATAAAAATTCCAAATTAGTGTTACTTGAATTAAGGTGCTTCATCTATATCCATCAAAAGCAGGACAATCAATTTGCCACGAACAATGACAGTGCCATGAAATTAATGTCATATAGTTTTTGTTTTTCTTCCTTTTTACTTTTTGAAACAGTCTTAGAAGAACACTGAGAAGAAGATTATTAGGATATCTGATTCAGAAGAAGGTATATCAATTGTTCTTTGGAAGTTTTTTCACCAGATTTTGGTTATTCAATTTTTGCATCATTAGTCTTAGATTTATTAGAAGTTGATGTTGATTCCTTTATGCTATTGGTAGTTGTAGGTACAGTAAAATATTTAGAAAGCACTTTTATTGCATATAACATATGAAATATCACAATTATACAATTTTTTATATTTATTTTACTAATATTTAAATATATTCAATATAACAGATAAAATACCATTAAGAAACCCATTAGTAGTGAATAGAGTTACATAAAGCCAAATTCTATATTTCATATAAAAAATAATCACTAAAAAAATCCGATTTATTTTATTTTAAAAAATTGTATGCAAAATCCTACAATAGTTTCAAAATCAAACAAGTGATTTCTTTAAGTTTTGCAAAAAGTTAACAAGCAAAAAAAATTTCAGATAAAAGAACTAAAACCAAACATTTCAATAATAATAAATCACTTGAACAAGAAAAGACCAAAAAAAAAAAAAAAAAAAAAAAAAAAAATGATACCACATAAAATTAACAAATTTAAAAGGACAAAATTAAAAGCTAAAAAAATCTACTTTTTAAAATGTTTTATCCAACTTTAAAAAATTTATAATGAAATATTATTGAAGTTCCTAGTCAGAAAACTACTTATTTTTACATTAGCAATGATATTAATATCTTCCTTTAATTGAAAAAGGTAGAATCTTTAATTGGTAAATTATACAAAAACCAAAAGAAACAAATAAAGTTTATTTGTAATTTTTGTTGTTAATTAATAAAAGTAAATATTTATTTCATACAAAACTTTAATCTTTGGTGAAATTCATTTTACTGATGATTAAAATTTTATGAAATTCATCATCAACACATAATAGATAAAAAAAATTTTTTGTCAAAATTCATATCAAAAGTGGTTTTAACAATAAATTCAAATAAACATTGTAAGTCGGTAAATAATAATAATCCAAATAATGAGAAGCGTAGATACTGAAGTGTTCCAATCTTCAGAGCTATAACACAAGAAAATATACACATGAATTAAAGTATTCATGAAAATAATTAAAGAACTAAGTTTTATATGCAACTAAGGAAAAATTTGCATTATTCATTGAATGACAAAGCTTTAAGTTTAGTAATACTCTTTCTTCCTGTTAGGAAAAAATATTTTAAGTAATATATGAATAAGCAGACTAATAGAAATAATTTAAGTCAATGTGTTCCAATGAAGATCTAAACATGTTAACACGTTTTATTCACACATCTATTTTATAATTCAAAATAAATATTCAACAAATTAATGCCTGGTCACTTTTTTTACTCTTTTTAGGTAATTCAAATTTTTATAATAGATAGAAACAGATTATTAGATAAATTACCAAAATTACTGTGAAATGCAATTCTTACATTATATTATCTAGAACAAAGCAGCAACATTTAAAGTCAAAATACTACAAACACTTCTACCCTAGACATAATTTTATTCACAAAATTTTATCACAGCTATGACCATTTTGCTTAAATATATTTCAACTTCTGTAAAAACATTAAGTGTTAGCTACAAAAATTTCAAACGATTTCATGTTTCTCAATTAATGAATTATATAAAATTAGATAAATTTAAAAAGCTAAAATCTCATAATTTAGAAGAACACTTTTTTACACTCACTTTTCAACTCTTACAAGTGCTTGCAATCATTAACATAGATAAATTTTTAAGTATTAAATGAATTTCCATCATAAATCAAATCAGTATATTAATAATTAAGCCTAGTCGGCCGATGGCTGAGTGGTTAGCATTCCTGACTCCTAGGCTATGGGTCCCAGGTTTGAATCCCAGTTTGGGCAAGGACGCTTCCTTTCTCTCTCTGTGTTTCTTTGTCCTTTTTTCTAAGATGATGTGATGTGGGTACTGCTACTCGCCTCCGTGACTTGGTTCACAATTAACCACCGGGTAATGTTAAATGAGTAGCAGTTTCCAGTCTTGTTATGACAAAGGGTTAGTCACAGTGACCACCGTTATAAAAAAATAATAATTAAGGCTAAGTTTTCCTCATCTTCATTGACAAATAAGTTGTTATTAAATGATTGTTGAGAAAACTTCTTTCACATCACATGAAAATGGATGTTCTCCAATGTTAAATGTAATATGTTACACAAAATGTTTAATAATGGGTGTTGACATCTACAATCTTTACACAAGTATACTGGTTCTTCAGGGACAGTAGTTATTGTATTACTTGAAGTCCTATTATGAAATAAATATGGTATAAGTTTTGATAAAAATAGATATTAAAAACAGAAATACTTTCTTAAAATAATTAAGTTACTCATAATGTGGCTATTTTTGTATGCAAATTAAAATGAATAATTTTTAAAGCTCATAATCAGATTATCTAATGGCTTTATCTAGAATTAAATTTATTTATTCTATTTCATTAATTTATTCGCAATTAGCTCTTAAAGCAAAACTGATGTTAAAATATGCATTGTA
The DNA here is from genome assembly GCA_026290005.1 of Latrodectus geometricus. Lineage (NCBI taxonomy): Eukaryota > Metazoa > Arthropoda > Arachnida > Araneae > Theridiidae > Latrodectus > Latrodectus geometricus. The sequence goes on from JAPDSC010159884.1 coordinate 7,368, forward strand.
CAATATAAATTATAGAATGAATATATAAGTAACAAGTCAAAATAGACAAATTTATCAAATTTAGAAAATTAAAATCAAGAATCAAATAATGCAAAGAGTAATTATCTAGTAAATATTTCTATTTTTATTGAGACATACGTTTTCAATTATTAACAAAATAATCCATAAAACAATTCAATATTTCAACATCAATTATTTGCAATCCACAAGAACATTTCTCAATAATTTATTATAACTTATTTAACTCCAAAGATTTAAAAAATACAAATGAGCATACTGAAGAAATAGAAATAAATGACAAAACTAATAATAAAATTTAAATACCATTAAAGCAAAAATACATAATAATTTCAATTAAATTGTTTTAAATGAAACCCATTAATAGATAAATAAATTTACTATTTAAAATCAATTTCAGTTTGACCTATGCATAATTATTTTAAAAACGTAAAAAGAAAAAACATTTCAGTAAATTCAATTAAAATTGAATATAATTAAAATTTCAGTAATCATAATGTAAAATTTATTCAGGCAGGAAAAAATTTGTTTTCTATTAATACTTCTGAAAGATAATTTCAGTTTAAGTATTTTAAAACAAAATAAAAATGTTTGCAAAATTTTGAAACAGATGTACAATAACAGAAATTGAATAGTATAATTCATAAAAATTTTAATTCAGATATGAGGTTCGAAATATTTCAAATTTTTAACAAGGCAACTTCATTTATGACATAAGAATAGTTAACACCAATTTTAAAAAATATAATTTAAAACATAGAACAGGTTTAAAGTTATTTAGATAAAACTCAGTAACACAATGCTGCTGTATGGATAAAATGCATTTTATAAGAAATTGTAAGTTAAATCAGTGAAGCAGATTCATAAAATGTTTAAATAAAAGCAAAACAATAAATATTCAAAAAAATTTTTAAATTATTATAAAATTATATAAACTTTGATACATTTTGACATTTTTCATTTTTGAAATTAATTAAAAAATATTTTCTAATAGAATATTTACAGAAATTTGCAAACTTGGGCAATATTGTCAATAGAAATTTAATAAATAAACCTTCAATAAATTGTAGAGCTCTAGTTTAAGCTTTGATTCAAACAATTCTTTGTAAATGATAAAGCTTTAGCAAAATATTCCAGAAGAAATGTTTAGATTCTAGGATGCATTAAATATTTTAAGAAACACCTTACAATGTAATTAATTAAAAATGTATCAATAAATTAAATCCTTAAAAATATTACTTCAAAAATTTTAGAAAAAATAATCAATTAGCTAACAGCACATGACACCTTAAACATAAAAATTATAGTTCACTATATTATAGAATTTCAATACTATTAAGTTAATGATGAAAAATAACACATTTCAAAAATATATATATTTCATTAACAATTTATTTATTTTTTAAAAATTCAATAATAAATAAATAAATTTCATTTTTTATTATTGAATTGCAATAATGATTCACTTCAATGAATAATAATTCACTTAGGGAAGTAAATTATTATAGAAATACAAAAATAATTTTTACGTTTAATATAAAATTTATAAATACACTTTACAAACATAGATTTAAAAAAAATTTTCAGCAACTGGATTAAAAAGCTCGCATTTAAAAGGCAAACTAGCATAAAGTAATTGAATTAAATACTATATAGATTGAGATACATAATAGATCATGCTATCCAATGAAACATGTAACGAACTATGAAAAAAAAAAGAAATTAAAATATTGGCTTGAATTTCTTTATCTCCAGAAAATATAGAAAAAATTTTGATTGTATTATAACAATTTATAAAAGAAAATAAGTATTCAATTAAAATAATCATCTCGCAAACTTCTAAAATAAAAAAAATACCAAGAAATAAAGGTAATTTTCCAAGCTTTGGAAGTTCAATATACTTTTTAAGAAATAGTAATTTCCCAGATTGTATCAACATTGCAATGTGTGAAAAAAAGAAACTAATTAGAATAGGTAATTAAAGAAATAAAAAATCTTGAATCATGAAACTTTTTATAATAAAATATTTTCATAAATGTGAAAAATCATTAACTAAAAAAATTATTTTCAATAGGAACAACAAAATTAACTGACGAATAAACTCAAGTGTTTTAAAATAAATTAAACTGCAAAACTAAGTCTTTTAAAAAGAAATTAAAATATTGATATTTTCATTATTCAGATGTAATTTTTAAAATTCAAGCTTTTAGATTACTCTCTAAAATCTTGTTTTTTTAGTAAAATTTTATAATTTATATATAATTTTATATTTTAATCTTCAATGAACATAAACATTCAAAAACATAACTATGTTTTAAAAATAAATCATTTATTATTCAATAATTTCAATAGTCCATGCACTGATGAAATCATGTGAAATCTTCACAACAGTAATTCAAAATCAACTTTTTCATTTAATGTGTGAAAACATGTGGCACTTCATGTTGTCTTTCCTATTAAAACTTTTACCACAAATTTGGCAGCTATAAGGACGTATCTCAGAATGGATCATTTCATGCCTTGTTAGATTAGTTTTTCTAGGTGTTGAATAATCACAGAAGGAACAAAGATGAAGAACTTTTGGATTTAAGCTTACAAATGAAGTTGAAAATTGTTGTTTTTGATCTGAAAAATAATATATGGCATTGTATATTTATTGCTTAAAATTTTTTAAGAAACTAAAATAAAGAATAGCTAATTAATAAATAAAAATACTTTTACCTATTACAACTGATGTGCATGTGATTATTAATTTAATAAGTTCCTTATTACTATAATTGTCAAGCACATCATTCTTATTTTAACAATTATAATAAAAAGTAGTTATTTAAAATAAAGAGAAAAATTTTTTGTATACAAAGAAAATATGAAAATATTTTCAACTTATTTACATATAAATAACTCGTCAATTTAACATACATAAGGTATATAAAAAATCCAATAATGATTATCTTTATTATGAATAAAATAATAAAATAATTTTATTATAAATAATAAAATAATTTTATTTATAATAAAAAATTTAAATAATTTTATTATAAATAATAAAATAATTTTATTATGAATAATAATTATTTATAAATGTAGTTCATAATATGGTATACATCCTTTTTTTAAAAAACATTGGTTAAACAATAAGGTGATTAAAAAAAATTCCATCTGAAATAGTGAATGATCACTTTGGAGTTAGAATTATTGTCAGGGAACAAAAATATTTCCACAGACAGGAATTAACAAATAATTTATAGCACAAAAAAGTGCATAGATTTAAATTTTCAAGTTCCATAGAAATATCCTAATTTTTATACAATAAAATAAATTTTCAGATTTATGCTGCACAATTTAAGAAATTAATAATTTCAGCCGAATTCCAATATTTCACATATACATAATTAGTTAAAACGATGAAATAGCTTAAGACTTCAAATACTCAATGAAAAGTTCAAATGGTAAATTTATTTCTATGAATTCTTATATAATCAAATAATGCAATTATCTTTAGCCCAAAAGCTATACATTTTTGTTAATTAGGGTTTAAGCTAACAATAAACAGCTATTAGAAAATAATGAATAATAATTACCATTAATTTTTAATTAAAGGCATAAAGAGTATTTAAAATATTATATATGTATTTTGGCTCATGGATTTACCCATATCACTAGGTATAAATATAATCATTGCCATGAAAGATAAAATAAATTAGTTACACATAACAGTAAAAATATTAAAACACATGATTTAGCTAATATTATAAAAGAAAATACAATATAAATGTCCATAATGCATATATTATTACCTGACACATTACTTTTCTAGTCAGAGAAGTGGTTCTAAGGAGTAAACATTACTTACCTAAATTCATTAATTAAATTTTTAATTGAATATTTTCATGATGTGAGATTAGTTGGTTGCTCTGATCATTTAACGGCACACAAGGGCTAATTAGATTGCTTATAACAATCTAAAATTTAAATCCCTATATTCATATTCAATGAGAGAATTGGACCCAGAAATGATTGAACTAAAATCCAGATTAATCATTCATTGCTTTCAATTTGGCACTGAATGAAAAATAAAAATAAATTCTATAATATATTTATGTGAGTATATTATACAACTACCACAGATTGGTACCACAAAATACTGAAATACTTTCTCCTCTCATTAAAATAATATACAATGTTACAAAAGTCTCATTTTTAAAATAAAATAATTAAATGACATGAAAATCATAAAACTTTTATCCCACATCTAATAATTCTTACTAAAATAATTTGTAAATTAAGAACCATTCACAGTTATGGATCTGATAAAAAAAAATTATAAAAGGAAAATTAATAATTATAAAATGCCAAAAATCTAACTAGCAAAATAAAAATGTTAGGGTACCTAAGATATGAACTGCAGACTTTCTAAAATTTTATTTTGAAATATATACAGATTAAACTTGTCTCTTAAATTCGTAAGTAACAATTTTTATTGATGATGAAATAAACTGCACTAATTCATTCAATACCATGAATATTATTGTGGTTGGTTAGTTTTATTTTTTTAAAAATTATTTAGAAAATTCACATGCATATTTCTGATAATGTGAATTACATATATAATGTACATAATGTAAATTAAATTTTTAACAAGTCAAAGTTTGATCAATCAAATATTAATTTAAGTTAAAGCTTTTATGTGACCCACAAAACATTAATTAATTTAATAAAAAATTTTTATTAAATTCAATCAAGATACTTGTTCAGAATTTCATTTTTACCTTTACTCTTTTGCCTTAATCTGGATAATGCTAATAAAATAGCAGATAATGTTTATAACATCAGGTTTGCAAGATAAAGAGGACTGAAAATACTGAATTTGGAAAAGAAAATGAAATGAGCTAAAGAGGGTTTTTTCAAATAATTAACATTCAGTTGAATATATTTTTGATAGTTCTCTTTACTAGTAAATATATTATTGTTGATTTTGAAGAAAAAAGTTTAAAACGTATGATTCCAATATTCATACCATATACAAATAATCCAGAAAAATGATTTTCTGAATTCAAATCTTTTCAATTAAAGTAATTCTAATTTTATTACCCAAATTACAAAATATTTCAATTAGTGAAAGAATTCTTTGAGAAAAGGCTATTGAGTTGAATGGAAAACAGTTTCAAAACATGCATGCATTTAATAAAAGTTATTATTGATCTTACATAAGATAATGACCTTGTTAATTTGTATTGGACTGTCAAGCATTCTTACGGACTAACCGAGATCTTTATCAATGACAGGTACTCTGAGATCTATGAGCAGATAGTAATGTTTCTTATGAAAAGTATGCATAAAACTATTAGGTGTCATGTTAAAATATTATCAATGGAATGTCGAACTTCTTAGTTTTCTACAAGTTTCAAATAAAATTTTAAAAAAAAAAGAACAAATGTAATGATCTCTAACCAAAGCAATTTGTGTATTTTATTTTTTCTCATACTCAAGCAACAGATAATTAACAGATCCATTATAGTAAACCATTCAATGTGTGTATTTTCTAACACTCTTAACTTAAAATTAAAGGCTAAAATTATGTTTCAAAATATAAATGAATTTTTCATTTAATACAAATTATAGAACACTGTTTTCAAATGTTAAATTACTTATAAAGATATGGACAAAGAAATACCCCTGCAAAGGACTGTCCCATTCACTAATTTCATGGAAATTTGTGAGCATATACTTGGCACCATTAGCTACTTTCAGAAACTTTGAAACTGCTCTAAGCAGCTTTGAAAGTAATCTACAGATGAAATGACAATTAACTTTAGTGATTGACAATTTCATAGAAAGATGATTAAATGCTATAAACTTTATATGAATATGAGAGATGCCCAGAAACCCTGTCATTACCTTTATTCTAAATTTCTTTTTTAATGATTTATTGTGATATATCTTATAATTTATGAAACTGGAATACATATATTTCCTGTTAGCTTAATTAGCACTTACTATTTATTTATTATAGAAGTTATGTTTCAATGGGATTACTTTTCGAAGTCATAGTAAGAGAACAAACTTTGTCAATATTATATAAATAGTTTTTTGTTCACTGTTGCTTTAAGAATTAGAATTACTTCAAGATGGTTGGTTTGATTGGTTGGTTTTATAGTGTAAGATCCAAAAAGGACAAGCTGCACCAAAGAATTACTTCAAGAATGTTCATAACGAAATATGATTAAACAATGTCTGATCACTTTAACAGGACAGATGCAGCAACTCATAAAAAAGTATTTTCCTTATTTCAAATTTAAAAGAAATACTGAGTTAAAAATATTCTGCCATCAAATAATACAGAATTTAATATCCTTAGGAATTAAAATTATATATATTTCAAAATTTTTACAGGGTATAAAAATTAATTTAATGACTAAAATTGATTTGTAAGATTAATTTTGAACAGTAAAAAATATCCCTTTGTAATTCATTAAGTCAAATTTCAATAGCTATTACATGCAAGATTTTAATTACTTATAACATATATCAAAGAATAGTTTAAACAATGATATCTTTGTAGATCATTAAATGCAAACTATAGAGTTCCTTAAAATAGAAGTATGAAATAGAATTGCTCTTTTTTGTTGCAGAAAACTCCCAAATTTTCTGAAAAAAATTTAGTCTCAAAATTTATGATTTTCCAATAATATGTAAACAGACTAATCATATTAATACAAAAGCAGTGAATTTGTTAAATCTATTCTCATTGAAATTACTCTTCTTGTTGAATACAGACGGAAAAAAATATTTAAGTTTTACATTACAGAATATCGCGTACCTTCGTGCAACAAATACTTTTTATGTTGATTAAACTTGAATAAAGCATTTGTAATTAAAGGCCAGCATAACTTAAATATATAAAAATCACCAAAAAAGTTTACATACAGAATTAAAATGCCAAAGTCATGGAAATTATTTTACTACCACATATAATGCTTTATTGTTTACTTTACATAGTTTTAAAAGTCTTAAAAAAAATAAACTAAATTTTCTCATTCCTAATAAAGACTTATAATCAAAATTTATATATTTTTTACAGTAGAGAATCTGATAAATCAAATATATTTTAAGTTTTTAACCTTTAGAATAAAATGCTCAATGAATCCTTGCTTTATATTCAATTCATAAACATTTTATAAGCAGATATAACATTCAAGGATACTAAGAAATAATAGCAATACACATATCTTCAATAAATAGCATTAACTTCCAAACAAAAGAATATAGTAGTCCAGAAAATTTGTCATCAATATGCATTTACAGCCTATAAACATGTAATTAAAAAGTTTTATTGTTCTTTGAATAGTTCATATTAAAGTGAAATAAAATTAGTAACCTATATAGAATTGAAAAATATATTTGTGACTTATGAGAAAAGGTATCATATTCAAATGAATGATTCATAATAAAATTTTTAATAACATAACACAAGGAATTTTAGTGTTTGTGTGAAAACGAAAAATTATTTAAACAAAATATATTCCATATAATATTTAAATAAAATAACATGAATTAAAATATTTCCTAAGCTAAATAAACTTGCTATAATTTGTTTTACAAAACTTATTTTGAAAATAAGCAATTTTTAATTGGAATAATGAGAAAAAAAGCTAAATATCATAAGCAAAAATTATTTGAAAATATTTTATAAAAGCTTTTATTTTTATCAAAGTTAAAAAGTATTTTCTTTTTTAAAGCACACAAAGAAATAAAAAAATACATAAAAATTGTAATGCATAAAAACAGAATGTTTCACATAGAATTTATTTATGTACAAAATTTAATGTAAATTATTTTCATGAACAATCTTTACAAAATTCAACTATTTTTCTGCATTCAAAGCAATGCATAATCAATAAAAATAATGAAATAAACTTTAATGTTAATAAATAAAATAAAACTTAAATGTATACATATATATATTTTTATATTAAAATAAATACTTAATTTTAAATGCAATTAAAATTATTGCATGGCAATAAAAATGTTTTCAAAATTTTTTAGAAGTATTTATAAAATTCCCAACATAAATGAAATGTAATGTAATGAAATGTACACTTCTGGATAACAAGATAAACAAAATGTGCATTCCTTATGCAATGTAATATCCACATTGTACTTACATCTTAGTCATGTAATCTGATAAAAATATCTGTAACTGACATAATATCAAGAAACTTGTAGGAGTCAAGAAATTTGTAGGAGTAAAACACAATTCAAAATTGTTATATATATATATAACAATTCAAAATTGTTATATATATATATAAATTCAATTTCGATTTCAATCAATATCAGATATATAATTAATGTTTTGTTTGTGTATATGAGTTAACACATGAACCTTGAGGTTGGCTTTTTGAGAAAATTTTTTTCCACACGCATCACAAGAAAAAGGGCGTTCACCAGTGTGAATAAGCATATGGCGTCTAAAATTAGCATTTCTACTTGTTGAATATTGACAATGTTGACAAGCAAATACTCGTACAGGCTTGGATGAAATTTTAGTAATCTTGGTATTTCTAGCCAAGTACACTTGATAATCTATCGAGAAATAAGTTTTATTAATTTGTTTCATCAAAGAATTTATACAAATATTATTAGAAGAAATCTGGAAATGGATAATTTCAGTATTCAAAATCAAATTACCTTTTTAATGTCTAAAAACAAAAAATAATTCTTATCTCTAAGAAAGTATTTTAATATTGATTTTTTGAGAACAATATAAGTTGATAATAAAAATATTTCAATAAATCAAATATTAGCTTGAGTCTACAGTATATAAATTTATTATTACATAGTGATTTATATAGCATGTTCTAATGATGATATTAGACTAATTATCATTTGAACATACTATTAGACATAACATCAATTACAAATAAATCATTTTACTGGGTAGACAAGTCAAGTATTTATAAAGAAAACAAAAAATATAAAAAAAAATTTTTAGAAAACGTATGATTAGCCTCTTTGATTTTCCCATTTATACTGAGTTAAAAAAAAATAATAACAGAACTAAGCAAAAACTTAGTTTTTATAGACAAAATGATTTTTGATATTATAAAATTTACATTATTTAAAAAAAAAAAGCATTTTGTAAAAGAAGAAACAATTGTAACTTAACAAATCACAGTTCTAAATCAATAAGGAACTAAAATACGAACTGTGAAAGTTCTGACTCTCACAGTGCTATTTCTTTTTCTTCTAAGAATATATTAGTTTTATTTCTTTATAGCTCCATCACTTTTTCCACATAGCTGGCCAATGGCTGAGTGGTTAGCATCCCTCACTCCTAGGCTGTTGGTTCCGGGTTTGCATGGACATTTCCTTTCACTAGGTTTTCCTTGTCCTTTTTTCTGATAATGAATGAATGTGGTCTACCCAATAAAGGGATTTGTGGTGGTGTCACATGAGTAATGCTAACTGAATAGCAGTTTCTGGCCTTAAGGGAGATTGGAAACAATCAAACCTGACTTAGGAATCAAACCAACGAAATATAGAACACTAAATATTTAGCTGCCAGCTCAGTCTTTAATAAATTAAAAATATAACATTTTCCAGTAAATAATTCAACACTTTCAAGAGTTTTACACATTTACATGCCATAACTGAGATTTTCAAGAATCAAAATATTCGTAATTCATATTTAATTTCTTTATTTATTTCTAGTAGTAATGTTATGAATTGCTTTGATAAATAAATAATTATAGGACTAAAGTATTAATCAGAAATGCCTACATTAATAACTAAATTGCTTAAGTTTGAAAACAATATGATTATCATTATTTAGCTGAGTAGTTGTCATTATTTCGTGTTTGTTAGTTCATTTTTGATGCAAAAAAATATGAGTAATAAAAAATAAACACAAACATTTTTCTTTCAATTTGAACAGCATAAATATTTAATGTAGCTTTAAAATAAAATACATCATAATTCCATTTCATAGATCTGTTCAATAGACATAGCAATTATTGCATAATATACCAATCATTGCCCTCATTACTTTTAATAATTTGTATTTTATTCTCTTAACTTTGAAAAATTTCTAAATTTTAATTAAAAACATGGTGTTCATTAAAAGCAAAATATAATGTAAATTAATAAAATATTTATATTTATAAATAATAATAAATATAATTTATTACTTACAATCAATGAATCATTTAAAAAACAATAATGAAAAAATTTTAAAAATAATAAATTAAAAAATTTCATTCAATTAAATATTGACACTTGTCTTTCCCAAACTGATCATTCATTTAAAATTTGCATTTATATACATGGAAAAGAAACTATTACAAGTCACTATTTAAATGCAGTTTTATCATGTTGTTGTTCCTGATCTTTAGTTAGCATGACAGAATCAAACCAAATCCATATGTTCAAACATTTCCAAAAAAATAAAAAAATCAAGTGGTTTAAATAACTGAAACTCACAATAATAGGTGAAATTTTTATAGCTTCTGTAAGCCATAAAGCCTAGAGCATTTGAGGCAGAAGTTTAATAACTTTATAATAGTAGACATAAATTAGACAATTTTTAATAAAGGTTAGAAATAAACAATTACATGATAATAATTGAACAAAAACATAACATTTTTATAAATTCTACTAATCAAAATTTGAATCCTGTTGACAAATTTCAAGCAGAAATTTAATATTCTGAAATAATGGACAAATTTTTTTTTTTAACTTATATACAATCCAACAATTTCTTTTGACTTGTATAAAATTTAACAATTTTTAAACAATTTTATTTACGCAATAAGAAGAATTAATATAGCACAACAAAAATTGGCTATAATTTATTAAAACTTTTGTATCTATTTTTTTCTTAGTAAACTTAATGAGGATAAGGTCTAAATTGATATGCAAATTTCTTTCCATGAAAAGGAAATATAAAAATATACTTCATCCCAAAGGACAGAAAAACAAAATAAAAATGTCTTTTAAAATACTCAAGATTAAATTTAGTAACAAAATTAATTAAATGTTCAAATAAAGCATATTTGATATAAAATTCTATTGAAAAAACTGTGATTGAATTATTTAACTTACTCAGTATGTATAAACCAAATTAAGTAAAATGTAATATTACTTGATAGAAGTTTATTTATAAATTCTTTTAAAATGTTATTTCACACTACATAAAAATACATCTACAGAAACATCAAGTGTTAATCATAGCATCTCATTTAAATAGTAAAAAAAATTATTCATTTTTAATTTATTCTGGTAACTCTGAAAAAAAAATAATTAAAATTCTTTCCAAATTTAAATTGCACTGAATTTTTACCATTTCCATTTTTTTGTTAGCATTAAATAAAAAAAAATGAAATTAGTTCAAGGAATCCATAAAAAATTATTAAAATTTTGTAATCTAAATACATTTTAAAAAATGCAAAATTCTAAAATCTGAGTACAGCAATGGTTATATAGGGATAAAATATAATATTAAATGATATGCGAAAATGAAAAAAAAATGTATGCTGAAAATTAAAAATTATAACAAGAAAGTTTGCTCTTTGTAAACACTCGCCAAACAATTTGGACAATTGTTATATTTCCAAGAAAAATCTAAATTGATGTAAGAATGAACATTTTAGAGTTTTTGATCTTTATATAATAGATAAACATAAATATAAAACATAAAAATGTAAATAAATATTCCAAGTCAACAAGTAACAAGAAATTGAAGAAGTGTTACATTAAATTTAATAAAATGATACATATTTTCAGATATGAAAATGAAAATTTAATATCATGAGGTTGACTAATTTTGCAATAAATGTGCAAAAGTGTTCTAACATGATTCTAATTTTTAATAAGTTATACAATTCAATATTAATTCATAATGTTTTATAAATAATCCAAGACAAAGAAACTGAAACTAGAATTGTCAGATCTAAATAAGCATTGAACAATCAAACAAACTTTTTTAGTTATATAAGTAGTATTAATACCATACAGAACATCCTTAGAACACATAAGTCATGAAAACTTAATTATCACAAACATTAATTGAAATTTAAAAACGATACCTACAATAATAACAGTGATTGTAAAAATTAATTTTAATACCAAAAGCTTAACTGTGTTAATTAGAAAAGATATTCAAAAAATTTCCAAAAGAAACACTCGTTTAATTTAAAATCATTAATCAATAAAAGAATGTTTATGAGCAATATTGACGTCAAAATTTCAGCATAATATATCCATGTATATATTGTGTTGTTGTTTCTTATCCTATCTGGTCAGCCAATAGACTAAACCAGATACAAGAGATCATGACGTAATAAAAAGTCTAAAACAAGAAGAGGACATTGAAATGAGCCCTCTATATCATGTACAAAGCAAAAAAGTATATGTTGAAGAGTGAAATACATGATCCCTGCATGTGTACATAATTTTAAGAAAATCGTAAGCTATATAAATTAAGATAAGTGAATAACTGAATAAATAAAACTTATGAATTACTGAAATTGCACAGAAATTTATTGCAATATCATTCAAGATCATTTCCTGTTATTTGATCTCTTGATAATGGAAATCAAAATTCTCAACATAAAGCAATATATAAAAAATGGTGAGAATGTGTTAACAAATAAGAAACAAATCATCTTTCTAAATTTTAGCTGCAATAATATTGTGTAACAAAATATTAATACATAAGCATTAAGTTTATTAATTATGCTTTTTTTTAAAATTACAACTTTAAAAATTCATTAAATATTTAAGACATACATAATAAATTAATTTATTAGAATAAATTTACAATCTAGTTTTTATAAATATAATACACTATTAATAAGTAGTGTCTTCTAAGTTGTAATTTTCCTACTGAAATATTGAGGACAATATGGACATATTTCTTTATGAATCAATATATGTCTAGTAAAGTTAGTTTTACAGAAATTAGAGAAGTCACAGTCTGGACATGAATACCAAGTTTTGGGAACAATAAAATTCTATTGAAAACCTGAGCTATTGATTTAGCTATTGAAGTATGAAGGAAGCAAATTTAGAAATACATAAATATTTGTTCTTTAAGAAGTATTATTAACAACTTCAAAAATTTTATTTTACATTACGTAAAAATATATATGCTTAAACATCACACATTAATCATTCTATATTATCTGTATTTTTAAGTGAATGAAAAAAAAATTAAAAATGTTTACAAGCTTCAATTAATTTTATTTAGTTATCCAACTCTACAGCAGAATAGATAGAATATGTAGAAATTGTAAAAAAGTGCTAGCAAATGAAAAAATAATGAAGTTGTAATTGCAGTTAAAACTTAAAATACTTTAAAAAATGTTATCTTTTTAGAATAATTAAAAAGGGAGACTTAATAGTAGTAGAACAAAGTGTTGAATTTATCAATTATACTTTTAATTACAATTTTAAAGCACATCAAATACATACAACCATCATAAAATAGAAACATAAACAAAAAAGTTATTTATTAGAATAAATTTACAAGACATTCTTTATAAAGTACTATTTCTATTATAAAGTACTAATAAGTATCTTTAGGTTAAAACTCCTTCTGAAATGTTGAGCAAAATATGGACACTTGGAGAGGCATATTCCTCTGTAAAACAGCATGTCTAATAAAGCTACTTTTTCTAAAAGTAAAGAAGTCCGTCTGAATATGAATACCAAACATTGGAGAACAATTGTATTTGATGCAATATCAAATATCCCACAGTTACAAAAATGTAAAAACAGTATATAACAACTTATATAAACAAATAATGTATTTGAAATTTAATCATTTCTTGATAAAAAAAAATTAGTTAAAAATCAAATTCCAATTGTAAATGAAAAACATCAGTTATTTTTACACCAATGGTAAAATACTCTAAAGTATAAATTATATTAGCAGTTCTAAACTTGTAAAATGAAGAAAATTTATTGCAATTAAAACTAATTTTCAATGGGGTTAAAAACATTAAAACAACTAGTTAATGGGACTTTAAAAGAAAAGAAAATTCTGGTTTTCAAAAACAGGCTTATTTGAAAGTTAAATTATCTATTGAGAACACAAAAAAAATTATTATTTAACACACTAAAACTACTCTCCACTAGAAATCTTTACAAAAAGGAAAAGTTGTTGCTTATAAAAGCATTTTTAAATTGTAGATACTTAAAAGGAAAAGAGTTGAAAGCTGATGATTTGGAACAAAACTTGGTAAAAACTAAATTAACAGAAATTTGCTTACAATCATGTATATATTACTTAAGTTAACACATTAGGAAAATTATTCATAAAATGTATAGATAACTCTAATGTACGAGAATTATTTTTTTATAAAATAATCATAAACGGCACAAAACCAAGTTCATAAAATTCATTTTCATAAAGAAAGAAAAGATTGAATTGGTTAATTACGATAAATTTTGATTTCTAATGGTTCTTCAAGTCAGTTGTAGAAAAATACTGAATTTTTAAGTACATTCTTTCTTAAATAAATTGGTGTATATCAATTAAAAAGTTTACTTTATTACCAATTATAATTCCTCATAAAATTATACCCATTTTTATCATAGAAATTTTGATATAAAAATTATATTTCTATTATCACTTACAATAAAATTTTATAACAATTTAATCATCAATTATCATTATTGAAAATCAAAACTAATTGTTTTTTGTGATAAAATCAATAACAAGACACAACAAAGGTTCATTTATTAATAATTTTGCATTTTATTCATAAAAATACAGTAAACTTTGAGATATAGATTCTGACTTCAAACATTCTCTTCAATTTTTGCTAAAGTTTTATTAAAAAATTCAAATGGTTTCAAATAGTTCAACAAAACATAAGAAGCTTAATTTTTCTCAACCTTTAATCTTAAGTATTTTAATCAAAATTCTATACATTTTCTTTAGTATTATACAGAATACAATAAATAAAATTAATAATTTTAATAGCTCTTAATGGTTCTTGTTAAATAAAAAATATATAATTTTCTGGTACATTTTATAAGCAGTTAGATTTATTTGTTTATTTGTCGATCAATGGTAAATTCTGGGCACATAAAGAATAAATAGATTAAAAATACAGTTTAAACTAGACCACTACAAACTTCTTACTTAAAGCAGAATTCAATCTCTTGAGTTGCTTAACCAAAAGGTGGAGCACTAATTGCCAGCTGGCCTCTCAAGTATTTTATAAGTAGCATAAATATATTTAGAAATATTAAGAAATAAATGGTACCACCTTCAATATCATTAACTTTCAAATAATATTTTACGCAACATAGAAAATTTGTCATCAATATGCATGTAAAAAGCACATTAAAAAGCTTTGTTGTTCTTTGAATAATTCATATTAAAGTGAAATAAAACTAGTAACTTATATAGAATTTTAAAATACACTTAAACACATGAGAAAGATGTCATATTCAAATAAATGTTTCATACGCAATATCATGACTTTTATAACATATAAGGAATTTTTGTGATAGTAAAAACAAATTATTTAAGCACTATTGTCAAAAATTTTCCAATATCTTTTGAAACAAATTCCATAAGATCAAAATTTTAAAAAAAACATGAAATAAAGGAACAAGAATACTTGACAAAATTTATTTTGAAAAATTAAAATTTTTAATTGGAAAAATAAAATAATCAATATCACAAACAAAAATTATTTGAAGATATTACACAAAAATCTTTATTTTTTATCACAAATTTGAAAGTCATTCATTTTTTTTTAAAGCACACAAATAAAAACATCTAATATGGAAAATCGTTACGACACAAAACTGGAGAAAAATATACTATTTCATACACAAGAATTTATTAATGTGCAACATTTTATGCAAATTAGATTTCAATGAACACTTTTAAGTACATGATTTATCATGAACAGATTTTACAAAACACAAGTATCTTTTTCGGCATCAAAATACATTATTATAAAAAATGTAACAAACTAAATGTTTAAAATAGATAAAACAAGTATATTAAGTTTAAGTGCAATTAAAATTTCATTAAAATAAAATTGTTTTAGAAAATTTCTTGAAATATTTCTAAAATTTCAAACAAACTTCAGTAGAAATGCACACTTTTGAATAACACAATACACTAATAGCCATTGCTTTTCCAAGGAAATATCCAGGTTGTAGATCCATCATTCTTATTTCAGTAAACAAACAAGAACTGCTGTAATTGACATAGGATTATGAAACTCATAGGAGTACAAAAAAATAAATTCACAGCCGAGTTCTATACACCAGATATTTCAAATCATTAATTAAATGTATATTCAGTTCATAAGTTAAATTTCTTTAAATTCTAATTGCTGCATTGAAAACAGTTCTCTTATTCTTAGAAGACATTAATATTTTGTTTGCATATGAGTAATTTCATGACCTTTGAGGTGGGCTTTCTGAGAAAATTTTTTTCCACACAAATCACAAGAAAATGGACGTTCACCAGTGTGAATAAGCATATGACGTTTCATATGATCTATTCTATATGTTGAATATTGGCAATGATGACAAGCTATTATTCGAGGAGGTTTCGCTGATTTTTTAGTAATCCTGGTATTTTTAGCAAAGAACACTTGAAAATCTATTGAGAAATAAGCTTTAGTAATTTGTTTCATCAAAGAATATATACAAATATGGTTAGAAGTAAAATCTGAAAATGGATATTTTTATTATATACCAAATTGCTGTTATAATATCTAAAAAAAATTACTCCTTTTCTTTATGAAATGGAGTAATTAATGAAAGTATTTTAAACTAATTCTGAGAACAATAGAATTGATAATAAAAATAATTTAATAATAACAAATATAAGTTGGAGTCTAAAGCATACATATTTATTAGTAAGTGATTTTTACAAGATAATTATATTAAACAATTATAATTATCATTAGAACATATAATAATATCAAGCAAAAATCAGTTACAAATGAACAATTTTATTAGAATTAATAATGCAAATAAGTTGAATAACTTACTTTGAAAAAATAACGCATAAAATATAACAAAAATTGCTAGAATGTGTGATTAGCCTGTTTGTTTGGAAAAAAATGTCATATTGATCCAACTAAATAACATGTTAAAAAACTAAATAATAAACAAAGCAGAAACTTAGTTTTTATAGATAAAATGATTTTGTGATTACAGAGTTTACATTAGAAAAAGACATTTATTAAAAGGGAAAAAAAAATTATACTCAAGAACTAACAATTCTACATCAATATAAAGCAAGCCATTAAAATACAAATTAAGAAATTCTAAGTTCCGCCACAATACTATTTTCTCATTTCCTAACAGCATTTTACATGTATCAGTTTGATTTCTTCATCACACAACAATCATTTTTTACATACAAAGGTATGGAAACCTAATATTACAATTTAAAGCAGATATCTGACAACCAAGCCTGACTTAGGGTCCAAAACCATGCACTTAAGCACTAAGATTCAACTGCCTGCTAAGTCTTTACGTATATTAAAAAACATTTTTCAATGAATATTTACTTTCTAGAATATTATACTTTTATATAACATCCCAAGGATGTCCATACTTAAACTTATTTGTAGTTCCTTCATAATTTTGTATATATTTCTAGTAATTACGTTGAGTTGCTGTTGCATAAATATTCAAAAAATAAAATAACAGATAAGAAATAATAACATCCAAATTATTTATGTTGGAAAATGATTATAAATGTTTAGATGATTAGTTCCTTACAATTTCATATTTGTCAACTCATTTTTGATGCAAAGAAAAATATTGGAAATGAAAAACATAGATACCAAATTTCTTTCATTTTGATTATTAGGATTAATATCTTATGTAGTTTTAAAAGATGGTACACTAACTGTGGGATAATTACAATTCCAATATATTGAGCTGTGCAATGGGAATAGTAGCTTCGAATCAATTATTTCACTCATTTGTTTTAATAATTTATGTTTTAATTTTTATTTTAAGATTTGTATGATAAGATATTTAAAAAAAGATGTTTTTAAATGTGTAAAAATTTTATTGTAAGACATTTAATAAAAAAAGTAGTATTCTTTAAGAAGTAAACAGCAAAAATAATGTGAAATGATAAAGTATAGAAATTTGCAAATAATATTCACTTTTCATAATTTACAAGAAAAGATTTTTATATTGAAACATAATAGCATAAAAGTAAATTCATTCAATTAAATATTAAGATTTGTCCTGCTATTTTATGGATCATTCACTAAAACGTTTGCAATAATTATATGTATTGAAAACAGGAACAGTTAAATGTCCTATTGACAATACTTTGTTACTCAATTAAGACAATTTTTAAAATTAAATATTAGAAATAAAACAACTAAATGTTAATAAGTTAAATGAAAAACTGACACTTTTATAAAATCAAATCATTAAAATTAAAATTTTGATGACTAATTTCATATAGAAATTTTATCCGCTGCATTCCTATCAAATTTTTTTGCACAATTCCATTTTTTAAACACATCAACGAAATTTTTATATGAAATTTAACAATTATTTAATGATAAAAAAGTTTATTTGCACAGTAAAAAAAGAATTCAGTGATTAAAAATCCTTGAGGACTTTTTATCGTGTAAATTAGTTTGGATAAGTGGTATATTGAGATCATAAATCAGTCAAAATCTCTTTAATTAATAAAGAAAATAAAGATCTTTATCCCTAAAGACAGAGAAACAAAGTAAAAATGTTAATTTTGAAAATGTCACTTAAAATTCTTAAGATCAAATTTATAAAATCATTTAATGTACACATAAAGCACATTTAGAACTTATGTATTATGACAACTACCTTATTGGCAAGACTAACATGATTTAAATAATATTTACATAATATTTTTATTTTAGCGTTCTCTATAACCTATATTAGCATCTAGGATATTTTAGGTAGTCATCATAGTACGCAAGTACCACATATATATATTTAATATAAAATTCCATTGAGTAACAGATTTACTGATTTAACTAAATATGATTAAAGCAAATTTAAAGAAAAGTATAATAAATGTAATTCATGACTTGTTAATTAAATATTTTTGAAAAATTATTTAAACTTTATAATACAAAAAAAACATGTTTAAGCATGAGATATTAATCATTCTCCATTATCTCAATTTTTAGACATAAAAAAGAATTTTTTTTAAACTTTGATTTTTATTTATTTGTAATACTTAGAAATAAAATAGTTAATATAAGCTTACAATAAATTGTTGTTTTTGTTTCAGTAACTCCTTTTAAATAATGTAATTTTTATTCAAATAAATTTATTAGAACAAAATAAAAAAATTTCCAAAATTTATTAAAAATCTATATTTTTAATTAGCAGAAAATGGATCAATAAATTCAAAACTAATCAAAAGAAAATACTCAATATAGATATATTCAGTTCAAAAGACAAATATTAATGACACCTAGAATACAATTAGTCACTATTAAACTGCCACTACATACAACCATCACCAAAAAATGGAATTTATCAATTATTCAATAAAAAAAATTTATTTACACAATAAAACAATTTAGAGCAATAAAAAAAAAAGGCTATAATTTACTAACACTTTAGAATCATTTCATTTTCTAAATTTATTGCAGATAAGAAATATCTAATTTCATATATAAAATTTAGTTAAAAATAAAAAGTTAAAATTTCTTTTAATAAAATCAAAAAAGAAATTCCTTTCTAAAGACAAGAAAATAGTAAAAAAGTAATTTGGAAAATGTTAAGCATTTTAAGTAACAATTTTTTAACTCAGTATTTAATTATTTACGATTAAATTTAGAGAAAAAGTTCATTAAATGTTTGTAAAAAGCACATTTTATATGAATTCTACTAAAAAATAATAAATTATATTTTAAATAATTTATTTATAAATATTTTTAAAATGATATTTTGCCCAACATAAAAATACATCTGCATAAACAGCACATGTTAGTGTCTGATTTAGACTAACGAAAAAAAAAATTTAAAAATGTTTACAACCTTAAATAAATTTTATTTATTTGGGAACAAGCCTAAAACAAAACAGTTAAAAAGAATCATCAAATTACGGAGCTCATAACATTTCAATTTCCAGATTTTTATTTACAATAAGAGGAAAAATGGAAACTATTTCAAGGTAACATAAAAAATAAAACATTTTATATAAATGTATATTTTTCATTTTTGATAAATAAGCAAAAATTAGAAAAATTCTAAAATTTGAAAACACAAATTATTAGATGTAGTTAAAGTATAAAATTAAATGACATACAAAGATAGAAAAAAAAAAAAAAAAAAAAAAAAAAAAAAAAAAAAAAAAAAAAAAAATAAAAAAAAAAAAAAAAAAAAAAAAAAAAAAAAAAAAAAAAAAAAAAAACACTGAAAAATTCAAACAATAATTTTTTCCTTCTGTAAACATAAAAACTCACCAAAGTCACATAACAATTTGGACAATTATTATATTTCCAAGAGAACTCAAAATTAACATAAGAATGAACATTTTAAAGATTTTAATCTTTACATAACAAGAATGCTCAAAAATGTAAATAAATATTCCAAATCAACAATTAATAAGAAATTGAAGAAGTGTTACATTAAATTTATAAAATGATGCATATTTTCAGACGTGAAAATGAAAATTTAATATCATGAGGTTGACTAATTTTGCAATAAATATGCAAAAATATTCAAACAGAATTCTAAGTTATACAATTCAACTCTTATTCAGTTCACATTGTTTTATTAATAATCCAAGAGAAAGAAAATAAAACTAAATAAACTCAAGATAAATAGGCATTAACAATTACATAAAGCACTTACTGAAATATTTTTAGTTAAAAAAGTAGTTGTTGTAGAGAACATTCTTTGAATACATAAGTCATGAAAACTTAATTATGTGACTATAAATTGGAATTTCAAAATGATAACTGCAATGGAAAGATGATTGTTAAAATTAATTTTACCAAGACCTTAACTGCATGAATTAATCCATAAATAAATATTTTTGACCAATATCAACAGCAAAATTTTGCATAACATGCCCATGTAGTTGTAAATAATTTTAAGAAAATTTTAAGCTATATAAATTAAAATAAGTTAATAATTGAATATGAATTACATAGTAGTTTTTGAAAAATATATTTGTAAATATATAGAACAATATCAGAAGCTTAAAAGATTATTAACAGACAATATTGGATTATTATTAGAAAAACAAACAATTAGTATATTGATATAAATTTGCTTAAATATGTTAATAGCACACAAAACACACACACAAAATAAATAACACACAAAAGTTTAATAATTGTATAAACAACTTCTGCCATTTTAAACTTGATTATTTCTAATACTTTCTCATAATAAGCAGAAATGTTGAAGTATTTAGTAAAAATAACTATAAAAATTAGTACTTCTATAGAATTTTGAAATAAAATGACTAAATGACATTATAATAGCTGAGAAGGAACTTTTGCTTTCTCACATTTTTCTTTTTCTTTTCATGTCATGTTTTATGGTTAACTTCATAATGACAAAGAGATATCATAACCATTAAGCTAACATTTAGAGAAGAATCACAAAAAAAAAGTAGCTCATAGTAATATTCCAGTCACTTTTAGTACACCGTTTTTCACTCACAGAAATTTATTGCAATATCATTTCAGATCATTTCCTGTTATTTGATTTGATCTCTTGATTATGAAAATCAACATTCCCAATGTGAAGCAGTATATAAAAAATGCTGAGAATGTGTTAACAAATAAGAAACAAATCATCTTTCTATATTTTAGCTGCAATTTATCTAGCTAATAGCTAATTTTATCAACTAGGCTTTTTTAAATAACAATTTTAAAAGTGTATTAAATATTTAAGACAAACATAAAAAAACATTTATAACAAAGTAATTTTTTAGAAGAAAATTTACAATCTAGTTTTTATTATTATAATGGATTAATAAGTGTCTTCTTAGGTTATAATTCCTACTGAAATATTGAGGACAATTTGGACACTTGAATGGACGTTTTCCTTTGTGAATCAATATATGTCTGGTAAAGTCAGTTTTTCTGAAAGTAGAGAAGTCACAGTCTGGACATGAATACCAAGTTTTGGAAGTTGAGTTATTTGATGCAATATCATATCCCACACCTGTTATAAAAAAATAAAAAAGTATATATAACAATATAAAAGAAAATCTTAATATAATTGTTATTTAAACTAGAAATTTTATTTTTGATAAGGAGAAATTAATTAAAAATCAAATTGGAATTGTAAATGAAAAGAGCAGCTATTCATATGTCATTGATACACAAGTAACTAAAAAGAAGTTTTAATTTATATTGGCAATTCCAAGCTTTTCGAAAAAAAATTGATTGGAATTAAATAAAACTTTATTTTGTTATGGTTAAAAACATAAAACTAATTAATAGAATCCTAAAAAGTTAAATAAATCTATCATTTATTTAATTACATAGATTAAATTGATTCATAATTATATAGATTATCAAATTTCAGTTCATCTGGTTGCACAGACTTGTGTAAAAGTAGAATGGCCTACTGAGAAATCTTAAAAAAAAAAATTTCCCAACAAGAAAGTTTAACAAATAGGAAAAGTTGCTGCTTATAAAAATTTTTTTAAATTGTAGATATTTATAAATAATATCTAATTGAAGAGTAATTAGAAGAATAAAATAAGTTCTGATTTATAATAAAACAAGAAAAAAAGCTAAATTAACAAAAATTTCTTAACAATCCCATATAGAACTTATTTTGAACTTTTAGAAAATTATTGATAAAATGAGGATTATTGTAAGGCAATACTGTACAGAAAAATCAATATTTCTTAATGTATCAAATATGTATGTCTTTTTTATAATCTGATAGTTAAAATCAGAACAAAATCACATACATTTGTCCATAAAATTCATTTTAATTAAAAATTATTATTGAATTGGTTAATTATGATATTAGTTTCCACCTATTCCTCAAAGCCACTTGTATTACTGAATTTTTAATTACTTTTCTTATATACAGTCAATTAACTAATTTGCTTTATTGTAATTTTTCATAATATGATATTTTTAATTAAATTTTGATTAAAAAAAACTCTGCGGTTATCATTTACAATTAAGAGATTAATTTAATAACATGAATTAATAATAATATAGGTATTTTCTTTCAACTCTAAGTTCAGTCAATTATATTAACATTCTACAATCAAATAGAAAAGCATTAAAATAAATAAAAGCTGGAATATGTTTCACTCAACATAATTTAGTCAAACAAGGCAAGAATTATGATTATTTTCCAAAATCTACTTAAGATTAAATTGTTAAAAAAAAAAAATTATATATTTTAACTAAAGATATAAAATTATTATGATTCCAAAATTTTTGTAAGGATTTAATTTCCAAGTAATAAGTATTGTCATAATATAAATAATCATAAACAAGGAACAGTTAAACTGAATAGCTAAATGAATATGTAAACAATAATAAAGCAATACTGAGTTACATTATTGGAGCAACATAATAATGAATTTAAAGGATCACTGAAAAATAAAACTAATTCAAATGTCTTATCAAAGCATGAAAAGCTCTAACTTAAACATCCTGTTAAGTCTCTTAACCAAAAATTCAAATTTTTTATAGAAAATAATAAATAAAATGCATTTTAAGCTAAATGATTCTTTTTGTTAAATAAAAGTAAAAAAAAAAGAGAGAATTTATAAACAATTTATAAGAAGTTTGTCACTCAATAGTCACTTTTCACACACAAGAAATTAGACAAGGACTACAGTTCAAAGTGGATTCTAAACCCACAAATTATTGTATTGAAGATTAGAGTACTAACCGAAAGCTGCCCTCTTAGCTATTTTAGAAACAATATAACCGTTCAAACATATTAATAAATAATGGCAATATATCTTCAATTAATAGAATTAACCTCCAAAAAATTTATTTATATAGTATACAAAATTTTTTATCAATATACATTTAAATAAATTCATAAGATATATTATTTTTCCAATTTAAATTAAGGTAAATTCATATTAAATAAATTTACTATTTTATTATTTTTCTTTATAAGCTTTATTTTTTTTTCAATTCAAATTAAGGTGAATTCACATTAAATTGTATTTTAAAATATATTTGTGACTCATGAGAAAGGTGTCATTTTTGAATGGATGTTTTATATGAAATATTATAATGAATATATTTCTAATATTAACATATTAGGAATTATAGTATTTATGGGTATAAAAACAAATTATTCAAACAATATTGTCAAGAAATTTTCAATATTTTTTAAACAAATTTTATGTTGAATCCATACAAAGAAACATGAATTAAAATATTTACCTACCTCAGGATACTTGAAAAAATTTGTCTTACAAACTTTATTTTGAAAATTGGCAATATTTTATTCAAATAATGAAAGAAAATATAATTAAATACAACTTAGAAACCATATGAAGAAATTTAATAAAAAAAAACTTTTATATTTTATCACAAAGTTGTAAAAATAATTTGTTTTTTAAAACGAACAAATAAGGAAAATGCATAAATTTTGCCAGAAATAAAACATACTATTTCATAAAAATAATTTATTGACATGCAAAATTTTATGCTAATTAGGTTTTCATGAACAGTTTTTGAGCACATGAATAGATTTTTATGAACAGGCAAGCACAAAATATTTGAAGCTCAATTATTTATTTATTTTCATTTAAAATAAAATATAATCAATTAAAATAATGAAGTAAATTAAATTCGAAAAAATAAAATGAAACTTAAATGCATTAATTTTAAAGAAATGAAAATTATAACATACAAATAAATTTTTTTAAAAAATTCCACGAAATATTCATACATAATTTTCAACATAAATGTCAGATAAATTAAATAAACACTTCTGCATAAGAAAACAAATATACATTCCTTTTACACTGTAGTATCTAGGCAGTATTTATATTTTATTTCAGTAATCAGATAAAAATATATGTAAACTGAGATAACACTAAGAAACTCGTAGGAGGAAAAAATCAATTCAAAACCGATTTATATATACCACAAATATTTCCGATCATTAATTAAATGCATATTTTGTTCATATGTTTAATTTCTTTAAATTCTAATTGCTGCAATAAAAATAGTTCTTTAATTCTTAATGAGATATATATAATTTAATATTTTGTTTGGGCACATGAATGTAGTTTGAGGTGAACTTTCTGAGAAAATTTTTTTCGGCACACATTACAAGAAAAGGGACGTTCACCACTGTGAACACGCATATGGCGTTTCAAATTATCCAGTCTAAATGTTTCATATTGACAATGCTGACAACTAAACATTCGACGAGATTTCAATGAATTTTTAGTAATCCAGGTATTTTCTGCCAAGTACACTTGATAATCTATTTAAAAAAAAAAACTTTATTAGTGTATTTCAAAGAATTTATACAAATATGGTTAGAAGTAAAATTTGAAAATGGATAAAATCATTACATATCAAATTGCTCTTTTAATATCTAAAGACAAAAAATATTCCCATTCTTTATGAAAGTATTTTAACTAATTGTATGAATATAAGTTGATAACAGATCATTAGAACATATAACATTAGAGCATAAAATGAAATATTTTACAAAAGAATTTATAAAAAACACTAGTAAAAAATAAAAAAACAAATTTCTAGAAAATATACAAAACATAAATGTTTGCCTGTTTTTTAATTACACGTTTTATAAAATAACAGAGCAGAACAAAGAACTTAGTTTTTATTGATAAAATTATTCTTAGGAAGTTTGCATTACTGGAAAAAAGCCATTTATTAAAAGAATATAACTCATATGATCAGATCTACAGGAATATAAAACAATCCATTTTAATAAGATTAGCAGCATTTTACATGTATCAACTTGGTTTCTTTGTGACTCAATAATTTTTTTTTTCACAACAGGACAAATTAACATTGTTCTACCATTTAAAGTGGATTGTGGACAGCCAAGCATGACTTAGGAATTGAACCTAAGAAAGCCAGAATGCTAAACATTTGGTTGTCTCTTAGCTCAGTCTTTACATATATAAAAAATGAATAACATTTTCCACAAATAATTCAATACATTCAAGTCACATCACTAAAATTTTCAAGTGTTAAGTTTATTTCTAATTCATTTATTATTTTGTGTTTATTTCTAGTAATTATGTTGAGTTGCATAAATAATCAAATTATTAATAAGAAGTATTAACAACTAAATTCTTTCAGCTGGAAAATGATGATTATCATTTTTTAGCTGATAAGTTTGTCATAATTTCATATTTGTTAACACATTTTTAATAGAAAGAAAAATGTTGGCATTAAGAACAAATACAAACCTCAGGATACTTGAAAAAATTTGTCTTACAAACTTTATTTTGAAAATTGGCAATATTTTATTGAAATAATGAGATAAAATCTGAATTCAATACCACTTTGAAACCATATGAAGACATTTGATAAAAATATTTTTGTATTTTATCACAAAATTGAAAAAGTAATTTGTTTATTAAAGTGAACAAATAAGGAAAATATATAAATTTTGTCAGAAATAAAACTGCATAAAACATACTGCTTCATAAATATAATTTATTGACATGCAAAATTTTATGCTTATTAGGTTTCCATGAACAGTTTTGAGCATATGAATTGATTTTTAATAACAGGCATGAATAAAATATATAAAATACATTTATTTATTTTCATTTAAAATAAAATATAATCAATTAAAATAATGAAATAAACTAAATATAAATAAATAAAATGAATCTTAAATGTATTAATTTTAAAGGAAATGAAAATTAATACATGAATAATAAAAATTCTTTAGGAAATTCCTTGAAATAGTCATATAACTTGCAACATAGGTGTCAGATTTGACTCATATATACCAAAAATATTTCCAGTCATTATTTTAATGCATATTTAGTTCATACGTTAAATTTCTTTAAATTCTAATTGCTGCAATAAAGATAGTTCTTTTATTCTTAATGAAATATTAATATTTTGTTTGAGCAAATGAGTTATAAAATGACTTTTGAGGTGGACTTTCTGAGAAAAAATTTTTCTACACACATTACAAGAAAAGGGGAATTCACCAGTGTAAATATGCATATGGCTTTTAAAATGATCCATTTTAAATGTTGCATATTGACTAGGTTGACAAGCAAACATTGGAGATTTCACTGAATTTTTAGAAATCCAAGTATTTTTAGCTAAGTACACTTAATAATCTATTGAGAAATAAACTTTGTTAGTGTGTTTCAAAAAATTTATACAAACATTGTTAGAAGTAAAATCTGATAATGGATAATTTTATTTTATATCAAATTGTTCTTTTAGTATGTAAAGACGAAAATTTTCCCATTCTCTATGAAAGTATTTTAACTGATCTTAAGAATAATATAAGTTGATAAAAAAAATATTTTGATAATATCAAATATAAGCTTGAATTAACAGCATATGTATTATTATACTCTAATGACAATTACATTAAGCAATCATAATTATCATTAGAACATTAAACATTAGAGTATAAAAGGAATTACAAATAAAATATTTTTCAAAAGAATTTATAAAAAAACTAATAAAAAAAATAAAAAAATAACAAATTTCTATATATATAATTATAAATGTTTATTTGCCCATTTGAAAAAAATACAGATGTCATACTTTTTTAATTTTATTTGTGATAAAAAACAAAATAACAATAGAACACAACAAAAAATTTAGTTTTTATAGATAAATTATTTTTAGGATTAGGAAGTTTGCATTATTGAAAAAAAGAGGCATTCATTAAAAGAATATAACTCAATCGATCTGATTTACAATATAAAACAAGTCATTTTAATAAGAATTGTGAAAATTCTGAATCTCACAACATTATTTACTCTTTTTTCTTTATCGCTCAATTATATCTTTTCCATAACAAGACAAATTAACATTGTTCTATAGTTTAAAGTGAATTGAGAACAACCAAGTCTGACTCAGGGATTGCACTTAAGGCCAGAATGCTAAACATTTGGCTGTCTCTCAGTTCAGTCTTTACAAACATAAAAAAATAACATTTTTTAACAAATAACAACAAGTTATTCAATCTAGTTGTACACATTTATGTTACATCACTAAAATTGTCAAGATTTAAGCTTATTTGTAATTCATTTATAATTCAATGGTATACTTCTAGTAATCATGTTGAGTTGTATAAAAAATTAAATTATTAATAAAGAACATTAACAACTATATTTTTTAAGTAAGAAAATGATGATTAAAAATTTAATAATTTAGCACTAGAAAAATAGCCTAAGATTTATTAAATTTAAAAATTTTTTCATAGTAAATTTACTGTGGATAATCAGAAGTCTAACTTGATATGCAAATTTCTTTCAGTAATAAAGAAAAACACAAGGTCAAACTTCATCCCTAAAACTGTAAAATAGAGTAAAAATCTCTATTTTGAAACTATTATTCAAAATACATAGAATTAAACTGAACAACAAATTTAATTAAATCTTTGAATAAAGCATATATGATATAAAATTCTATTGAAAAACTGAGCTATTGATTTAACTTTTGAAGTATGAAGGAAGCAAATTTAGAAATATATAAATATTTATTCTTTAAGAAGTATTATTAATAACTACTTTTAAAATTTTATTTTACATTACATAAAAATATATATGCATAAACATCACACATTAATCATTCTATATTATCTGTATTTTTAAGTGAATGAAAAAAAAATTTAAAAATGTTTACAAGTTTCAATAAATTTTATTAAGTTATCCAATTCTACAGCAGAATAGATAGAATATGTAGAAATTGTGAAAAAGTGCTAGCAAATAAAAAAATAATGAAGTTGTAATTGCAGTTAAAACTTAAAATACTTTAAAAAATGTTATCTTTTTAGAATAATTAAAAAGGGAGACATAATAGTAGTAGAACAAAGTGTTGAATTTATCAATTATACTTTTAATTACAATTTTAAAGCACATTAAATACATAAAACCATCATAAAATAGAAACATACACAAAAAAGTAATTTATTAGAATAAATTTACAAGACATTCTTATTTTTATTATACAGTACTAATAAGTATCTTTAGGTTAAAACTCCTTCTGAAATGTTGAGTAAAATATGGACACTTGGAAAGGCATATTCCTCTGTAAAACAACATGTCTAATAAAGCTACTTTTTCCGAAAGTAAAGAAGTCAGTCTGAATATGAATACCAAACATTGGGGAACAATTGTATTTGATGCAATATCAAATCCCACACTGTTACAAAAATATAAAAACAGTATACAACAACTTAAAATATAAACAAATAATGTATTTGTCATTTAAATATTTCTTGATAAAGAAAAATTAATTAAAAATCAAATAAAATTATAACATAAAAATAAAAATATTGAAAATTTCTTGAAATATTTAAAATTTTAAACATAAAAGTCAGATGAAATAGAATGCACACTGCTGGATAACAAAATACCTTAACATGCAATCCTTTTACAACGTGATATCCAGCCAGACTTACATCTTATTTCAGTAATCAAATAAGAATATTTACAAATTGAAATTCCATTAAGAAACTTCTAGGAGTTAAACATCAATTCAAAATTGACTTATATTAAAATAATGACAAATATTATATATTCCCAGTCATTAATTAAATGCATATTTAGTTGATGTTAAATTTCATTAAATTGTAATTGTTATAATGAAGACAGTTCTTTTATTCTGAATAACAATTGTAAGAAATAAATTTTTGTATGTGCATCAGAGTTTTTGTATGCTTTTTGAGGTGGGCTTTCCGAGAAAAATGTTTTCCACACAAATCACAAGAAAAGGGGCGTTCACCAGTGTGAATAAGCATATGACGTTTCATATGATCTATTCTAAATGTTGAATATTGGCAATGATGACAAGTACGTAACTGAAAAGAGTTGGCTGAATTTTTAGAAATCTTGGTATTCTTATCCAAACATAGTTGATCATCTATTGAGAAATAAACTTTATTAGTTTGTTTCAAAGAATTTATACAAATGCTGTTATAAATTAAATGTGAGAAAAAACAATTTCATTACTCTATATCAAATTGTTTTTTAATGTCTAAAAAACAAAAAATATTTTCATTGTCTATGAAAGTATTTTAATTGATTTTTGAGAACAATATAAATTGACAATAAAAATACTATAATAACATCACATATAAATTTGAGCTCACAACAATAAAATTTATAATTATATAGTGATTTATATTGTATGCTCTAATGATAATTATATATTAAAGAATTATAAGCATTATTATAGCATACTATAATATTACATCAAAATATCAATTACAACAAACAAAACATTTTACAAAAGAATTAATAAAGTAGCATTTTAAATATAACTTACTTACAAAAAATAACATTTTTCTAGAAAATGTTAAATTAACCTGTTTGTATAGAAAAACTTTTTAATGTCATACTTTTCCAATTGAATAACATTTTTAAAAAAATAATAATAGAGCAAAACTAAAGTTTCATCTTTATAGGCAAAATAATTTGTGGCTAAGAAGTTTGTATCATTGAGAAAAAAAAGTATTATTTAAAAAATGGAGCAGTCTTAATTTTTCAACAAGCAACGTCAATATAAAATAAGGCATTAAAATAGGAATTGTAAAAATTCTCAATCTCACACTGCTATTTTTCATTTCCTTAGCAGCATTTTACATGTTTAAGTTTGGTGTCTTGGTTATTCAACAATCATTTTTTTCCAATACATTGCTAATTAAACCTATCATATAGTTTAAAGGAGATTGTGCAAAACCAAATAAAACTTGAAATTCAATCCAAGGCCAGAATACTAAACATTTGTCTCCCAACTCAGTGTTCACAAACATCAAATAATAAATAACCTTTTTCAACATATAATTAATATGTTCAAGAATTTTATACATTTACATCACATCAAAAAAAAAATTGTTAAGATTTAAGTTTACTTATAATTCGTTTTTAATCTTATACATATTTCTAGTAATAATATTGACTTGCAGTTGCAGAATAAAAAAAGCACAAAATTATTAGTCAGAAATATATTCTAATTAATAAGAAAAATGTTTAAGTAGGAAAACAATGATTATCATTGTTTTGCTGATTAGTAGTCACAATTTCAAATTTTCTACTTAATGTTTGATGCAAAAAAAAAAAAAAAAAAAAAAAAAAAAATGTAAGTATAAAAAAAACACTTTTTGTTTAATTTGCACACCATTAAGAAAAATATTTAGCATAACCCCCCCCCCAAAAAAAACCCACGAATGTGACAGAATTATGATTTCAATACATAGATCTGTTCATCAGACATAATAGCCTAGATTAATTCGTTTCTCACAATTTCACATTTATTAGCTCATTTTTTATGCAAAGAAAAATGTTGGAGATAAAAAAGATAAATACAAATTTCTTTCATTTTGATTATTAGGATTAATATTTCATGTAGTTTTAAAAGATAGCACACTAACTGTGGGATAATTATAATTACAATATATTAAGCTGTGCAATGGAAATAGGAGCTATGAATCATTATTTCACTCTTTTAATAATTTATATTTTATTCTCAAAAAATTTTTTTAAGATTTTTATGCTTTAATAAAAATCCCACGAACTGTGATTTCTATATATTTTGTAAGAGGTAAAAGAGCAAAAACATGTGAAATGATAAAGCATCAAAATTTGCTAATAATATTCACTTTTCATTATTTACAATAAAAGATTTTTACATTGAAACATAATAGTATAAAAGTATAGTCATTGAATTAAATATTAAGATTTGCTTTACCTTTTTACTGATCATTCACTCAAACTTTTGCAATAATTATATGTATTGAAAACATGAACTCTTAAATGTCATATTTACAATACTTTGTTAGACACAAATTAGACAATTTTTAAATGTTAGAAATAAAACTATTAAATGTTATTTAAATAAAATGAAAAACTGTCAATTTTATGAAATCAAATCATTAAAATTTAAATTTCGATGAATAACTTCATATAGAAATTTTATCCACTGCTTTCCTATCAAATGTTTTTGCACAATACAATTTTTTAAACACATCTACAAAATTTTTGAAAATACATGAAATTTACAAATTATTTAATAATAAAAAAAAGTTTATTTGCACTATAAAAAAAAATCTGGTGATCAAAAACTTATTAATTCTTGAGGATTTTTTGTTTTGAAAATTTATTTTGGATAAGTGATATATTTTAATACATAATTAGTCAAAATTTCTTTCAATAATAAAGAAAAATAAAGATCTTTATCCTTAAAGACAGGAAAACAAAGTAAAAATGTTAATTTTGAAAATGTCACTTAAAATTCTTAAGATTAAATTTATTAAATTATTTTATTCACATAAAGCACATTTGGTACTTATGTACTATGATGACTACCTTGGTGATATTTGGAGATAAAAATTTTCATTGGCGATTTTAACATGATCTTTTCATATTATTCTTTATTTTAGCTTCTTCTATAACCTAAATTTAGGTAGGTTTTTTTAAGTAGTCTTCGTATTTTTTCTGGTTACCAATTTTGGCGATAAATCCAGGTGGTGGTCGTAGTACACAAGTACTACACACACATACACATTTTATATAAAATTCCATTGAATAACAGATTTATTGATTTAACTAAATATGATTAAAGCAAATTTAAAGAAAAGTATAATAAATATAATTCATGACTTTTGTTAAACTTCTTTCAAAAATTATTTAAACTATATAATAAAAAAAACATTTGTTTAAACATGATATATTAATCATTCGCCTTTCTCTTATTTTTTAGGCAAATAGAAAGGAATTTTTTGTAAAATTTGATTTTCCTTTATTTGTGCTATTCTGAAACTAAATAGTTAATATGAGCTTACAATAAATTGTAGTTTTTTGTTTCAGTGACTCCTTTTAAATTACATAATTTTAACTCAAATAAATATTTCAGATCAAAGTAAGAAATTTGAGGGATGCATTAAAAATATAAAGAAATATTATTTGAAATTAGCAGAAAAAGAATCAATAGATTAAAATCTAGTCAAAACAGAAAACTGAATACAGACAAATTCAATTTGAAAAACAATTAAATATTAATGACACCTTGAAAACAATAGTAGCTGTCACTATATACTATCATCATCAAAAGGTAGTAAAGAGGATAAAATTATTCATTTTAAAGGAATAATTGCAAGAATTTATCCACATTTATTTCATCAAATATTTTTCAACAATAAAAGAATTTATGATCATTTTATTTTAATGCATTATTAGACCTGAAACTGAAATTTCTTTGAAAATTAAGAGATTCATTATAACATTTTAGTGAGATGAAAATAACTTAACTTAAAATAAAATTTTAAAATATATGCAAGCATAAAATTAAAAAATATTCCCAGAAATATACTTCATGGTTGCACTGCTAGAATATAAATTTGCACAAAATAATTAAATTAAATGAAAATTTTAAGATATATTATTTATCACCTTACGTAAACTTAAAATGTAAAGGAATCAACACCAAGAATTAACTTAATTCAAAAGTTTCCAACAGAATGAAAATCTTTGTAGCAGAAAAATTGCATCAAACCAATTGTCAAAAGTAAATATTCAGTTAAAAGAATGATTTTAAAATTTATTACTAAAGTTTTCCAGATTTTATTAATTACTGATATGAAAAGGTTGAATTAGAATTTATGTGTGAAAAAGTATATATATTTAAATACTACATCATAAAATTCTCTGTAATAACAAAATTTTATAAATTGACAATTAATCGAAATATTTATTTTTAATTTGGTAGAAAAAGTTTATACATGAAAAAAATGAGCTCTAATGTTTCAAAAGAAATTGAGATATTAATGTCACAGAATTAAATAGTAATTTTTAATAATAAATGATTTTAGGGAAGAAATTTTAAAATTAAAATGTTTAGGTTGTTTTATAAATATCTGTTAAGAACAATATATAATTTATTTAATAAATTACAATTTATACATTAATGTAAATATACACTCAAAAATAAAACTGACATCATTGCATACAAAAGTCATTTTGTTTTTTAGTAATTTTCAGTTTTTCTAGATATTGATAAAATGAAGTAAAAGAAAGTCATTTTCAAAATTGTAATTCATCCTCTTTACATGTGTGATACCATATGCACCTTCAATTCATCGCTTCTATGGAAACATTTACTACAAGTTTGGCACATGTATGGACGAATACCAGAATGGATCCTTTCATGCCTTGTCAAATTACCTTTTCTGGGTGTTGAATAGTCACAAAATGAGCAAAAGTGAATTTTTGAAGCAAATGTTACAGTTGAAGAAGTAAAAAATATTCTTTTCAGATCTGAAAAATAATGCACATACTATTTCATATTTGAATTTCTATATAGTTGAAATAAAATTTACTACTTTATTAATTATTAGAGGTTGATGCCTAATTATTATGCATTATCTTATTTAAATAAATTATTTTATTAAAATATTAAGAACACAAAACATTGTGTCTTGAAGGAAAATACTGTATAAATATTTTTCACTGATTGATATGTGAATGCACGAAGATCATGTAAAACAACAATAATTCACAAAATTAAGTTTAAACAACCAAAATTCACATAGTTTAATATCATTCAAAATATATTTTTACTCAGAATCACTAAAAAATCATTTGACATAACAAAATAATCATTAAAAAATATTTCAATAATACAACAAAGATCGACGAAATATCTTCAAAAAATAATATTGCAGAAAAAAATTATAAATGCTTAAGTTAATTTTCATGAAATAGCTTTTAAAATGAGTTTCAGATTACTAAAACTTCATTTTAATACCTAGTTTAGTTAAAAATTATTGTAATAAAATTGAAAAGTTTAGAGGATGGTGGAAAACTAATTATTTAAAAGCTTGTTTTGTGTTTAATTTTGGAATAATATTGAAGCATTTTTTGTATTTATTTTAACTTTTTGTAGCGGCAATACACATTGATTCTCTAAAGCAATTCATTATACAATTCCTGTATGAAATCTAATTTTTCTGACAAGAGACTTTGATAATTTACATGAAATGTTTTATGTCTAAATACCATTTAGAAGTATATATGATTTTTGTGTAATAGAATATCTCTATTCCTATTGAATGCACTTCACAAATAATTTTCTGTTGATGAGAAATAAGTAGAAAGAATACTAAGAAGTATTGTTAATACATATGAAATATATAGTATCAAAATTTTATTAATAATAACTAGAAACAATACAAATTCAACATGAAAGTAACTAATATTTTGATTAACATTTAATTGCCAATATTTTAATAACAAAACAATAAGAATTAAAGTTTTATGTAATTAAATCATATTTATTGATCTACTAAAATTAATTTGTGCATAAAAATATGCCTTCTTTGTGAGATTGATTAATAAATAAATTCTAATATCTCTTTTTGTTTAGAAGTCAGGAAATTTTTATGAGTAAAAGATTTTTATTTAATTTCTCCTCTTTAAAAATTTTTTCTATTTCCTATGTTTAATGAAACTGATTAAATTTAATTTATAAAGAAATAATATAAATTACAAAGAAATATACTGGATTGACCAAAGAGTGTTATGAAGTGTAATGGCCATTAAAAAATGTTATTCTTTTAAAAATTTTTTCTGTCTTTATTTAGCATCTTTGTGCATTGGAAATCCATGGTTACTAGCATTTTTTTATACAATAGAATTGAACGCATATAACAATTAAGTTTAAAAAAATTCCATAAAATGCAAATAGGTATATAAATTAGTTAATAAAAATTGCCAAGCAATATTTAAGTTCTTAAGCAAGCTTTAAGCAACAGCTTAGA
Source organism: Latrodectus geometricus (assembly GCA_026290005.1). Lineage (NCBI taxonomy): Eukaryota > Metazoa > Arthropoda > Arachnida > Araneae > Theridiidae > Latrodectus > Latrodectus geometricus. The sequence goes on from JAPDSC010159884.1 coordinate 43,356, forward strand.
GCATTGTGAATGTATACATGAACATAATTTTTGATAAATATAATGAATGCTTAGTTAAATATTAAAATAAAAGTATTCTGTGACAAATACACAAGATTTCAGAAAAAATTATAAATGAAAATATTAGAAAAAATAGTTTATATGTGCTTCTACAGATTTAAATTTAATAAGCTAACTTCAAGATAAATTTTGAAATATAAGCTTATTTAATTTAAATCTGTAGAAGAAAAAAAAACAATATTTTACAATTTCCAGTTAGATATTTTAACATAGTTATTGCAATAATGAAACTTTCATCACATAATATTCTAGAAAAAAAAATTTTTTTTCCTGATTGAATACATTTTTTAAAACCTCAAAAAGAAAAATAATTCTGAAGAAAGCAAGATTTTAAATTAAATGCTAAAGCTGTTAATATATCTTTTATAATAATATTTATAAATAGTTTACATTTTATTTGATAAATGAAAAAAAAAAAAAACGATTTTAAAAAGTGAGAGTGATTTTACAGTGTCGACTACAATGTGTATATTTGAATAGGGAAAATTCTGGAGTAAAACAAAATACAAATAATGTTCTTAAAGTTACGTAACATTTAAAATATCCAAGTTTTAAAAAGTTGAAAACAAAGGAATATAAATGAAAAATATATCTTTTTTTATAGAATATAAATACTTGTCATAACTTAAATAAAATTTTGAAATGTAACGCAAAAATGGAATTTTTTACTAAAATAAACTAAACATGTAATAAAAACTTTCAAAAAGCTAACTTAAATATGAAAATAAGAAGAAATTTAAATTCTTAAGAATAGTGAAAAAGTAAAGATGCAAAAAACTGCCATTAGTAATTGTTTTTTTAAATATTTAGAATTATTAAATTTCATAAATACATTTGAAAAATATAGGCATCTATAACATGCAGTGGAATTAATTAATCCACTTAACTTTAAAAAAATAATTGGAGGAATAAATCAACAATTAAAATGAAAAATAATAAAATCCTTATCATATTACCTCTGGCTTACAAACATTCAATGATCAGTTTAAATAATAAAAAATATTACAATTATTGGTAAGCTTGACAGTGAAATAATCTTATTTTTGTTAACAGAATTATTTTATAATGCTGGTTTTCTTTAGAACAGTGCTTGGTAATAGAATAATGAACAAATTTATTTAAATAACAAAGAAAATAAAGAGAGTTTAATCTTAAATTGTCTACAAAATACCAATAATTATTTATGTAGCTGCAATTAATTTAACATTTATTACATACATTAAAAAACAAAACACAAATTTTATTTAAAAAATATAAACCATATATAAAAGTCACAAAAGATTTTGAACTTATCATTTTAATTAATATTCTGAGTTGAATGGAAAGATTAAATTTCTTTTCCAGTGAATTTTCACTTTTCTGAATTTTTGTTCAGAAGAAAAAATGAACCTAAAAACAAACTAAAAATATTTTATAATGCAAAAGTACTTTAAAAAAAGAGAAAAATTCTTTTATCTGAATACATAAATGATTAGATATGGTTACATATAACATTAAATCATAAAAATGAGAATACTGAAAATTATGAAAAACAAACTCTAAAATTTGCCTTCTATAAACAGTAAAAACTCCCTAAGTTCATATAATAGTTTGAGCAATTACTTGCTATCTTTCCAACAGACCTTCAAATTAATATAAGAATAAACACATAAAAACATTTTGTTTTATCTATCAATAGCTAAGAATATCAAAAATGTTGAAAAATGTAAAAAAAAATACTTTAAATCATCAATCAATAAAAAGTTGAAGCAGAGTTTATGATAAATTTAATAAAATGATACACATTTTCAGATGTTAAAATGAAGATTTAATATCATGAGCATGAGATATTTTAAATCGTAATAAATGTAAAAGAAAATTTCGTAATAAATTTACAAAATTATTCAAACTGGATTTTGATTTAAACAAATCAATCCTAATTCATACTGTTTTATTACTATAATCCAAGAAAAAGAAATTAAAACTAGAAATGTTCAAGCTAAATAGACACTGAACAATCACATAAAAAATTACAAATGTTTTTAATTATAAAAGTACATTGATACCATAGAGAATGTTTACAGAACACACAAATAATAAAAGCTTAATTATCACTATAACAATTATAGAAATTTAAAAATTATACCTTTAATGATAATAATGATTGTAAAAATTAATTTTAATACCAAGAGTTTTATTGCACAAATTAAAAAAAAAGCAATTATTTCAAAAATGTTCCAAAAGAAATATTTCTCTTAAAATGAAAAATCAATAAATAAATAATTTTGAGCATCAGAATTTTAATATCAGAACTTTAGCCTAATATGGGCATGTAAAAGGAAATAGTTTAAAGTAAATGGTTAGCAATGTAAATTAAGACAAATGAATGACTGAATAAGTACAACTAAGAATTATCAAACAAATTGTATGAATAGTATACTTGAGTGTATATATAAAATTGAAAAGAATGGAACAAATTCAAAAGCTCAGAAAATGATAAAAACAATAATGGAATACTGTTACAAAAAAAATAGTGTACAAATTTGCAATTATATAATAAACATAAAGTTTACGCTTTTAAGAATTTTTACTCATTCATTTGAAACTAAATTTTTCATTTTGTCAGAAATGAAAAATTTATACATACTTTGTAAAAAGAACTATAAAAATAAGTACTCTTTTACAGAACTTTGAAATGAAATGATAAAGACTGAAAATGAAAAGAAATGAGCTAGAACAGCAAGTTTCACTTTCTGTGAATCATACTTTTATTTTCACATCATTATGATAAAATTAAAAGATAGTTATCACAATAAGAATGACAACATTTAGAAAACACAAAAAAATGTGACATTAAAAAAAGTTCCAGACTTGTAGAAAGAAATAATTTTCTCTGGGCTAAAATTGTTATTATTTACTCCATTTCAAGTTTCTATGGTTATAAAATGTACAGAAATTGATTATTAATAACGTTTCAGATAAGTTCAAATTGTTTAATGTTCTCTTTATTATTGCTTATCAAGATCACCAGCATGGGAAAAGATTAGAAATATGTTGAAAATGTGTTTAAATAAGAAATAAATCACTTTTCTAGGTTTCAGTTGTAATAATATTTATCTTAAAAATATAATATCTCCAGGATGATAAAAATGAGGGGACAAAATAGAGTGATAGTACATAAGTGCTAATTTCATGCATAATGTTTTTAATTACAATTTTGAAAGCACATTAAATATTTAAGACTATTATAAAATAGGAATATTATATAAATAGTAATTTACTAAAATAAATTTACAGCATCTTAATTATTATTAATACAATGGACTGATAAGTGTCGTCTTAGACTATAACTCCTATTAAAATGTTGAGGACAATATGGACACTTGAATGGACGTATTCCTTTGTGAATTAATATATGTCTACTAAAGTCCGTTTTCCTGAAGGTAGAAAAGTCACAGTCTGGACATGCATACCAAGTTTTGCGAATAGGTGAAGTGTTTGATGCAATATCATATCCCACACCTGTTACAAAAAAATAAAAAGTATACATAACAGTATAAAAGAAAAATATATTGTGTATTTAATAGACATTTAAGTTAGAAATTCTACTTTTGATAGAGAAAAATTAAAAATAAAATTCTTATCTTAAATGAAAAGAGCAACTATTCTTATGACTATATTGACATGCAGTATTAAAAAGTAACAATAATTTATATAAGCAGTCCTAAAATTATAGAAGGAAAATTGACTGGAATTAAATAAAACTAGTATTTATTATGGTTAAAAAAAATTTAAATAAACTAGTTAATGGAAGCATAAAAAATTAAATGGATTCATTTTTCAAAAGAGACACTTATTTGAAAGTCAAATGGCTAATTAAGAACATCTAAAAATGAATTTATTATTCAATTGACTAATAAGCAAACTATTCACTACTTCAAATTTTTACATAAAGGAAAAAATTCTGCTTATAATATATATATATATATATATATATAAATATATATATATATATATATATATATATATATATATATATATTGAAATTAAAACATTAAGAAAATTATTCTTAAATAAAATGTACAGATTATTCTTTGAGCTACTGCAGCAGAGAAAATCAAAATAATTTTTTAATGCTCAAGAAATATTTCCTTTCTATAATGTAATAGATAGAATGCGAATTAAATCAGGTCCATAAAATTCTTTATATCAGAAATTATGATTGATTTGTTAATTACAATAAATGAACTTAAATTTCTGACAATTCAAGTCACTTGGTAGAAAAATACTGAACTTTTAATTACTTTCTTTCTACCAAAAAAAAAAAAAAAAAAAAAAAAACTAACAAGTTTACTGAATCACTGATAATAATTTGTAATAAAATTATAGGCATTTTCAATGATTAAATTTTTAAAAAAATTCTACTGTTATCATTTACAGCTAATTTTAATATTTTTTTCTTTAAACTTTAGAAATCTAGTTACTTATAATAACATTTTTTCATCAAACAGAAAATTATAAAAATATTATAAAAGCTGAAATATTTTTCATTCAACATAATTTAGCCACAAAACACTACAATTGTTTTCTTTCTAAAACCTATTTCAGATTGGTGTGTGTTCAGAAATAAATATTAAATAGAGATAAAATTTTCAAAACTGAAATTTGGTAAGAATTTAATTTTGAAATAACAAATAGTTTACTCATTAATTATGAATAGTTGTATGAATAATACAAGCAATATCAAAAGGAATAATTTGAGCAACATAATGCATTTAAAAGATCAATGGAAAATAAAACATATTTTCATAAAATAATATCTTCATAATAAAAGATAAAAGTAGTAGCAAGATACAACTGAGGTAAATTTTCTAATATATTTGCACTTTGTTCATAAAATTTCAGTAAAATTTGTCTCATAGATTCTGACTTAAACCATCATGCACATTAAATACTGCTATTGTATTTATTAAAAGATTCATTTTAACATAAATAAAAGGCTTAGTCTTACATTTTGTAATTTCCTTCAACATTGCAAAATAATAAGAATTTAAATACATAATTTTTTAATCATACATTTAATTCATTCATATTAATAAAAAAATTTAGAGAATAAATCATCAAGCTAATTAAAAATATTTAATCTACAAAACTTAACAAATATTATAAACACAAGGAGTTTCAGATATAATAACTGACAAAGCATTAATTTGCAAAAGCTATACTTAAAAATATTTTATTTTTAAAATATAAAGTATTATATCTATTTCACATCAATATTTATAAGATGCATATTAAATGTCCATTACTGTGATAATTAATTATGATAAAACATTCTTACGTTTTATCATAATTGTATTATTTGAAAAATAGGAAATATAGTTTTAAAAAAATCACAAAAGCATTGTAATAACCATAAAAGTATAAAATTATTAAAAATACAACAAAAATGTTTTCAAAAAAACACATTACTTTGAAATAATTCTAACTCTTCAGAAAAAATAATCTATTTATGCATAAAATGTATTGTTATTAAATAATATTTTATATGAGTTTTCTATTTAAAACTTCTAGCATATTTAGAACATTTCAATGGGTGTAATCTTGAATGAAGTGATAAATGCCTAGTTAGGTCAGTTTCCCCCCCCTCCCTTGAAAATGGCATTTTTGTCCAGAGTGTGATTTCTCCATGTTTTATGAATAACTTATGCATAATCAATCATATGAACTACATTTAAAAAAAATGAAACAACAAATAAATCGCATACTTATTCATATTATAATAGTGCATATATATATATATATATATATATATATATATATATCACAAAACAAATATTCTTTGAAGGATAAATTATGAAAGAAATATTACTTCAAGAAAATTTCCTTAATATTAACTCTTCAAATATTATTTGTACATATTTATACAAATATAGATTTGACAATGCTTCTAGTAAAAGAAAAATTTTACAACAATACTAAACACATTTTAGTAATAAATAACTTCTCCTTTTCTTTTAAAGACATTTTCAATAAACATTTGAATATTCAAAACAGAAGTATAAGGCATAACATTATCAAAAAGCCATTGTTGATAATTAAACAATTGAGACTTATTTTTTTTTTTTTTTTTTTTTTTTTTTTTTGCTATTACTGTTAGGAAATATTACGTTTTGCAGAATACAGTTGAATAACTGTAAAATAAGAAACACAAAAAGAAAGGAAATGCTACCAATAAACTGAATGCTTTACCAAAAAGATCTGACTTGCATTTCTTTCAGGAAAAAGGATCTAATGCAAATATGATAAGGGAAAAACATTAATGATAAGAATTTCTCAAGTCTCTGAATGATTGTATTTTGATTTTCAAACTAGAAAACATACAAAATTCGCGTCAGTCAGTTGTTACTTAGTAAATAAATCACAAGTCATAATACTTGAAAATTATTAACAATTACGAATTTTCACAACATTTTACATGCATTTTACACACATTTAGTGATATGTCACATTAAATTTATATACTTTATTTCACATAATTTGAGCAAAAACAATTAAAGGAAAAAAGGTCTTTTCAAAAATTCCATCAGGTCACAGACTTTAATCATTTTTTTTTATTTATTTATTTGTCTGTTAATTTTTTAGAATATTACACATTGGAAAAATTTTATTTTGAAAAATATAGCAAATATTTTTTGGGCAATTTTAATCTTATTCTACATAACATACTTACACTAGATAATTGAAATTAATGTATGTTATTAGAGTTGAAAATTTATTGAAAAACACTAGAGCAGTATTAATGTTAAAATTAATAATTTAAATATTCAAAAACTTCTAACCCTTTAGGTACTTTTTTATCAATTTACAAAATTAGGCATTTTATGAATGGCAAAAAAATCCTTAAAATGAATTTTTTCCACAAGCCCTTCATATTTTAAAAACCTTAAACTTTTATAATCTTGAAATTAAACTTTTACATCTTAAAAAATATCATCAAGATAAATCACATAACTGTTCAATATTTTCAACAACAAAATATGAATAACATAAGACTTGGCAGCTCTATGCAGTCTTATTTTTTTTTATTAAATTATTATTAAGTTAGATCTTTAATTTTAAGTAAAATTAAAAATTAAATGCAACCAAAAATGAAAAAGACATGAAAATAAAGAAAGATTTTCTTTATACTTAAAAACTTAGAGCAATTTTTTTTCCATTAGCTCACAGTAGTTGCTCTATTTTTGCATAATTTTCTTTTAATTCATACTTCAGAAGTATTTTTTCATGAGTTTTTGTCTTTTATATATATATATATATATATATATATATATATATATATATATATATA
>JAPDSC010159884.1:50755-67160 GCA_026290005.1 Latrodectus geometricus
ATATATATATATATATATATATATATATATATATATATATATATATAAAGATAGCATAGATTTTAAAGACTAGGAAGAAGAAAAATAACTGAATTTCTTATGAACAGTAATTAAAAATTAAAAAATTTTTTAACCCATTCAAAAATAAAAAACAGCATTCAGCAAAGAAACACATTCAATGAGAATTCAATAACAACTTCACATTTGAGAAATCAAATAACAGACATAACAGTTTTAAAAAATAAAAAAATCTGATTTTTAAAAGTTATAAGTCAGAGTGTCACTTGATTCTAAAATTTCATGGCATATTTTTTAAGTGCACAAACATTTCCATCATACAAATGCAAGAAGAGTGTCACATTAACTAAAAAAAAATTAAAATCAAACCTGTTTTCAAAGTTGAAATGGGTTTCAAATATAATCCTACTTATGAGCAAAAGGAAACATCATTTGCCTAGAAACATGACATTAGTCTAGAAACAAAATCATTTGTATACAAATATGATATTTCTTAATGTTACAGCAACTATTATAGATATAGTGAATTGAAAACTGCGGATTCTATATACATATTAAAATATTATTTTATCCAATGAAAATTTTCTGTATATTAAAGACAGTAACTCTATGTCAAGTTTATCATACACTATTCCACATGCACATTAAGCAAATAAAAAAAAAAGCAACTTTGTTTCTCTTTAATAAGATCAGCTTTCTAAATGTTTTACACAATCTCATAACAATGGTATTTTTCATACAATACAAGCTGTTATGAGAACACACATGGACATACAACTAAGTATCAAGGACAACTAGATAAAAAAATTTTACTTTGTCTTAAATACATGAGTGTTGTGAATAAGAGTCAATATATACATTAATGTGATATCTTATTATTTTATTGACAGTATGCTACAGTTAATGTTTGAAAGCATGCAAGATCACAGCATTTGAATTACATGTGAAATGTGTTTAAAAATATTAAAAATGATTGTATTTTCTCTCTTATGAATAATCAATGATTACTGGAAAAAAACACACAATTAAAGGGTTATTAATCAAGAAAGTGCCATCTTTTTCTTAAATTTCATACTCAAGGAATTATTTGAATGCAAATGTTTCTTACATATACAGGATAATCTGTGGTAAAGAAAAGTATCTTTTTATGAACCGATGTGAATATTATTAAGAATAAATAGTAAACCATAGCTTATAGAAGTGAGCAACAATTTCAATTATTCATTTAAATCAGGTAAAAAGTAATACAACCAGTGATATAAAAAAACGTTTAAAAAAATTTTCGACTCTACATAATGGACAATCTAATTGCTTCGTGAATTGCTTTCTAAAATAACTTTCAACAGATAGTGGGCTTATATTAACATGTTGCAAAGGAGGAAATCTGAAAACTCCAAAGAGCACCCACCCCAACAGATATGCATACTGAAGTGAAATATCAGATTGTTCAACAGTAGCAGGCGTCAAACCCTAAGTTACTGCAATATTTTTAAAGCCGCATTATCAAGCACTTATTCTTATGAATGTACATCAATATCAAAACCGGATTCTGCTATTGATAATTAGTTCATAATGACAGAAGTAAATGTCTAAGGTTGGGAAAAATATTATTCTAGAAATAAGCATGTTTAATAAGCATATGAAGGTAAATACAAAAGAATCATTTTAGAACCCACTCCAACTAAATATATTTGTGAACAATTTCAATATGTAAAGCAATTTTTATGTGATTTATATTCATTGGTGTAGAATACACTATATATAAATTTAAGCATGCACATTCTTAGTGCATAAATATATACACAAGCACAAATATTTTTTTCAATTGGATACATATAAATAACCAGCACAAAATACAATGCGTTTTATCACTTAAATAAAATTGATTGTTTGTAAACAAATTTACAGCATTTCAATGTTTCTAACTTATCACCTATCAAAATTGTTGGTTAAAAAATAAATTTTATCAAAAGTTAAAAACATACTTAAATGTCTCTTATTTTAAATAAAAAGATTTTGGATAAGAAGCTAATAACTTTAACAATAATTTGTCACATGGAATTAAGTATAGCAAATAAATAACTTGTAATGATATAGTAGTTAATTTTGCAGAGTACATTTAATTATATTAAATTTATTTATTTTTATCTTTAATTTATGTAATGTTATTTAAAACGGAATTCTTATAATTATTATTTATTATCATTATTTAATCTTATTGTTATTTTCATAATCTTCATTCTGGTTTTATACAGAATATGGAAAATACTGAGAATTTCTAAATGCAACACATGAAAAAAAAAGTGAAATCTTTGAAAAATGAAAAAAAAAAAAATAATAATAATAATAATAACAATAAGTGAATAAAATTTCTTACAATTTTAAAAATTGTTTTTCAAAACCGTACACGATCAGATAAAAAGAGATAAATTGAGTCCAGAGAAGAACAGATAAAATACTTAGTTTTTCTTGTTATGCAGCCCTTTCTAAAATCTTTTTAAAGTAAGACACCTCTTTCTTAATTATTAAATCTAATTCTCCTCTAACATGGTAGTTAGAAAATGATAGTTAAGTATAATGATCAAAATCTCTAATGGATTTGTATTTTACAAAACTACACTTAATAAATGTTGTTTCCTATTTTCTGGCATTCCATTAGCTTCAGATGCAATCACTTGGTAAAGAAATGCATGTAAATATTTTTTAATATTTTTAATGTACATTAATTTATCACTTTATATAAAGGTATTTTTTCTTTTTCTAAATATCTACAAAGTTAAAGAGTATGAATGTTTAAAAGCATAATATTTCAAAAACTAATATAAAATATTATATCAGAAAATAAAAATATAAAATCTCTTATTTAGATAAATGTATGTATATGGTTTATATGATCATTAATTAATATTTATAAATAATTAAAAACTAGAAATTTCACAAATTTATAAAAAAAAAAAAGACTGAATAAAAATATATAAATATAGGACAAAAATGAACCAAAGTTTTTGATTAATTTATCAATTGACGAATAATTTGTTTTTCCCATTTTATAACTCTTTTTTGCTCATTACTGAAAGAAATTAATTTTTCAAAATGAGTAACTTTTATTATGTTATAAAACTCCACTACATTTGTTTCCATTTAAAAATTTCTAAAGCCAATAATTTTTATAACTAGTCAAAAGATATAGCAAGCATACTAATGACATACATAAGTTATAATACATAATATTGTATTGATTATGTATTATAACTTATATGTGTTTCATTAATATATTTGCTATCTCTTTTATGATCCCACAATGTTCATTATCATTTGTTTGGTTTAGATGTTTGTAGTTTAATGGCTATTTTTTGCATATAAGGACTTATTTAATCTAGACCTACATTTCAAAGATAATTCCAAGTCATTACAAACATCAACATCAAAGATGGGAATCGAATACATAAATTATTATTCAAAGGCCTAAATTTGAATACTTCAATTTGACTATTATCAATGTGATGCTCATGCAATAAACATAAATAAAATATGGTATAGAACATAGTAATAAAATACATAAATTCTAATTTTTTTTTTTTTTTTTTTTTCATTTATTCCATTAAAAAGTAATTTCATGCATTACACTAAATAAATATTCTGATTTTCTCAACATTTTATAGAAAAAGAATGATTTTTTTATAGAAATAGAATGATTTTTTTCTCACAAAATATATCTTGGACTTTTCTCAGACTATTTACTAATTTTTTGATAATTTCAGAGTTTAAAGCAACCCTGACATTATTCTTACATCAATGTTTCTAAAGGTCCATAGGATTGCAGATGTTTGTTGATTCAAATGTAAAACAGGAAATTTAGGAATCATTATTTCAATATATTTAAGCGTAACAATATTTTAATACAGCAAATCATATCAGACACAAAAACTTCAATCAATTTTTTTTTCTTAAATCTGGAGTTTTTAATTAATAAGTGAACAAAATAAATTATATAAATATAATTCAATACTCTAATATAGTACAATTTACTATAGATAGAAAACAAAAAGAAACTTCTGTAACGCACCAAAAATAAGTAAATATATTAGAAATGAATAACATTTACATAAATTATTCATAATCATTCAATCGTTTTATTATTTTAGATATTACACTATAAAATACAAGTCAATCATTTTAAAACAAATGAGAAAATAATCGAAAATCATTAACAAATCAAGCATTTATTAGTCATCAATTCTGAGTCTTATAACATTGAATATTTTAAAGAATGAACTAATAAATGTGATTTCAAGTGAGATTTTTGATTGAACCGTTTACCACATTCATTACACTCAAATGGACGTTCACCAGTGTGAATTAGCATATGTCGTGTAAAATCAGATTTCCTAAATGTAGAAAAATCACAATTTGGGCACAAATGAAATGTTTTTGGACGCATTTTCAATTTTCTTGGTGAACTGATAATTCCTAATGCACTGATAACTCCTTGACCTGTAACAAATAATGCAAAATATATTTTAAAATAATAAAAAAGACAACTGAGAAAATTTCAAAAAGATTTTAAATCTTTTTAAGAAATTTTTCATTGCCAAATAAAAGTTGAAGCTATTAAATTACATTTATTAATAACAGTAACTTTTATAATAATTTTACAAGATTTTAATAGGTGAACCATACAGATATTTTCGAAAAGAAATAATGAATACATATATACATACTTTATATATGTACATATATATATATATAGAATATAATACATGAATTTTGTTTATGTATTCATAATTTGATCATCAAAAAATAAACTCAGTATGAAATTTCTTTGAAAATTTTAGATTTTTAATCAACATAAGAGAATTATATTTTTTCTAATTTATTCCTTTGTTAATAAAAAAATGCTTACTAATACAAATTCAAGTGGTCAAAACTTAAATAAACTTTAACTTTTAATTTTGGAAAATTAAATTTTTATATATTTACAATTGACAAATTTAAGTTGATATGAAAATGCTAAATAACATTTAACAGTTGTCTGCATTGCATTTACAAAGAAAATCTCATGCTCTTTATTTGAAAAATCAGAATATGGAACATTACAATGTTGCTTAATATGCATTTGCACTAAGGATGCAATATGATATTGAAAGATAAATTTTATATTAAGTACATGAAAATAATAAGTAAATTGGAATCTAGTTTATATTGACAAAAATTACATGATATAGGGGGAACAATAAATAGGCAAAAAAGAAAATTATAGTTTAGGTATCACATTGAAAATTTTAAAGTGAAAATAAATATTCTCAATTACAATATAAAATAATAACAAACATTTTTTGTTTTTAATAAAAAAATGTGATATTTTAAATTTTGTTCCAGCATTTTATTTTTGAAAAAATGAGGTTTAGCTATTTTTATTACATAATTTATGAATCTATATAAATTTTCATGTGTTATAGTCCAAAATAATAAAACCAAAAGTTTTGTGTATAATAACAAATATGTAAAAGTACTTCATAAAGCAAAATAAGTATATTTACATCTATTATTTCAAAAATTTTTTAACTTTTTTATTTTCAGATCAAGCTGTTATATAATACATCTTATCTTCTTCTATCTTTATGAATCTTCCAAGAAAAATTTACAGCTTGAAATCTATTACACCAGTAAATGTAAAAATATGCTTCTGGTACATTATATTTACTCCATTCTTTAAAAAATTATAATGATGTACTGTTTACGTAGATTAAATTTTAAATTGCTATCATAAATTTTTCCTGTCAAAAACTACATCGATGATATAATATGCATGAAGAAAATTATAATTGCACAACAATGGAAAATTAAATGATACCCGCATTCACCAATATTTCACAGATTTTCTCACAAATCTATAGTCATTTATTACTTAATAGATTGCTGTATTCTCATTTAATGTAAAAATACACCATTGTATCAGATAAAATAAACAAAAAATTTCTTTTTAATCCAAAGAAAAAGTCAATACTGATAAACAAGATACTGTTTCAACATGTTGAAAACATATTTGCTAACATACTGTTTATTTTATTTCAGTTCAACATTAAATTCCAAAATAAACTGGTGTAAAAAATTTTTTTATTTCTTACTTGAAACAGATTACAATAAAGCAATAAATTTCAGATTAAATTCAAATAAATAGAGGTAGAGATAAAAGAGATGAAGTGAGTGATCAAAATTAACAAAATTTTGTCAAGATAAAACCTAATGACATTTTTGGGCCTAATACCAAATTTTTAAGATACACTTAATTTGTTTATAATACTTAAATAATCATCAATATTATATATTTTTTCTGCATTTTTATTTTCTACATTTAGTTAAATTTATTTAATATTTACTTCAGCTCAATAATTTTACAACCTCTTAGCATTATAACCAAAACAAACATTTATTTTAAGTATTCAAAAAGATCTTATAAGACACAGTTACAAAACTCTTAAATGAAATTTGTCTTCTCATAGAAAGTGAATAAAAATAAAAGCTAATATTTATTCACAAAATCGTAAGCATAATTTAATAAATGTATTTAAATAATGCTGAAAATTCCAATCAATTTATCATAAAAATTTATAATCAATATCAACATATAACCAAGTTTAATAAAAAGTATTCAAAGTAAATAAAAACCTTATGATAAATGCAAAGGAAAAATATATTTTAATAATTTCCAAAATCTATTGAGAGAGAATATTTATGATAAACATTTTTACAGGAAAATAATTTATTTATATAAAAGAAAATAAATGCACAATTAAACTATAATGTTAAGATTAAAGAAGCATACTTTTATTTATATTAAGCCAGATTCCATATAATATTTAGATATGAATCATTATTAGATGCAAAATTACATAACAATTTGATTTATTGTTCTTAACTTGCCAGAAATATTTCTTCAATTAAAATTTAAATATTCAGAAATCAGTGGTATAATTTATAAAAGAAACTAATAATTTTGTATTAGTTATTTTATGCTAACTATGTGAAATCATAAGACACAAATAACATAAAAAAATTATGAAAACAAGTTATATTAAAAATATCAGACAAAAGTTACATTCCTTGATAAATAAATTAACTTTTCAAAAAGTACATATATGTGTGTGTGTACGTGACTATACAAGAACTACAAATAAATAATTTATAATTTTTCAACTGCACATTTTGTAAAATATTTGCTTTTTACATACATTCTAATAGAATATTAAAATTATTGTTATAAATTGTATAAGAATTTAATAATTAAATTTGAAAATTATTTTTTGTTTCAAATACATTGCTTGATTAATAAGTTTTAAAATAAAAGAAACTTTAATAATACAAGGATTTAGTAGGAAGTTTCACAAATTGTCTCCTATAGAATGGAGGAGCATATAATCAAATTTTTTAAAATTTATTAATCAACATGTATTTTAGTTTTTTCTGAAATTCAAAATTAAATATCATTGCTTTAATTTTTTAATGGATGTAATAATTATTTATTATAGGAGATTATTAGCTAATGATATTTATAAATAAGATGTATGTAATATAGCTAAATGTAATAAGACCTTAAATATAACTTTAAAATATTTTTAATCATTTTTTTAACTTTGTTAAAAGGTAAAAAATGATCTTCACTATTTTCAGTGAATAAGTATACATTGTTCTCAACAGAGGCTCGCTCTCAGGAAATCTTACAACTGCAATGCACATATATGTATGACACAGCTTTCATTTTATCACAATGTTATCACCACTTTTAGAAGTAACTGTATAAGAAACTAAGCATTAGTTTTTGATTGAAGAGTAAATTGCAGGCTTCAGAAAATCAGTAATTAAAATAAAGTATAGAAATTGGAATTAGATCGAAATTCATAAGAACAGGATGTTTCAGACAAAAGTCTGCTACTTTTTAAATAAAGTATGTTCTGTTTGTTATTAAATGAAAAACATAACTTCAAATTGTACTGTTCATATTATAAAATAGATAAAATGTTAAACAATGCAATTGGATATTATTAATATAGAGAAATAGTGTAACAGATGATCATGAACCATTGATAAAAAATTTATATCAATAGTTCATGATAACAACCATATAAGTAACTTAACCAGTAAATTGATAACATCATAGTTGAGTATGAATATGCAAAACATAGCATTTTCTGCAGCCAAGACATTCAACAGATTTAAATTTCATAAAGAAATTAAAGTACTAGTGACTAAAAATGTTTGTAATAAATGATTAAAAATCAAAATGATAAACTTTGGGAAATATAAATTTGAAAAAAAAAAAAAAATTAAAAATGCATTTAAATTTGTTATTATGATTAAGAGATGAAAATATATGATACTCAAGTTGAATGATATTGATTTATTAGTTTCATAGCAAGTTAAAAACAAATTAAATGGATTATTTGTTCTATTCCATTTCATATATAAATATATCGAATTTGCTTAATAAATTACTTTTCTCTTTTACAAGGTGTATTTGAAAAACAAATCAGTCCATGTTATTTGGATACAGCTATAGTAAATGATGTTTTTATAATATGGAAAAATGACAATAAAGTATCAAAATTAAAAATAATATTTAACAAACTATTAAAACTAATACTCCTAAAACAGAACTCAGTTAAAACAACAAATTTTTACTGAAGGAGAAAAGTCTTTTCCTATATCCAATTTAAAATAGATTGTTTTGGTCTATATTGTTAAAAATCTATTAATTTACACCTAAAAATTTTTAAAATTCTTAATTATTATTTATTAACAATCCAATGTAACATTTAACTTTTAATAAGTAACAACATCACTGCATACATATAAGTCTAAATACACAAGTTTTTCATTCAATTAGTAAAAGAGATAAAATAAATAGCACATGAGGAATATCAACTATTTAAATAAAATAACAGAAAGAATAATAGCGATTAAATACTTTACTAAAATCAAAGATTTAATAATATTTTTAAATATTTGTGTACAAACAAAAGTTAATAAATTCATTTTTCAAAGTGATTAATTTATAAAACACATTTCATTTCAGAATGTTTATATAAATTCATTTCAAGATTTGCTTCAAAAGAATAAACAATTTCTTTTTCTTCCAAAAACATTTAGAATTTATTTTATATTATTATTTATTTTTAAAATACGTAAGTCAAAGA
Source organism: Latrodectus geometricus (assembly GCA_026290005.1). Taxonomy (NCBI): domain Eukaryota; kingdom Metazoa; phylum Arthropoda; class Arachnida; order Araneae; family Theridiidae; genus Latrodectus; species Latrodectus geometricus. The sequence continues at coordinate 59,968 of JAPDSC010159884.1, forward strand.
ATAAAATATTTTTAATAATACTGATAGCTTCAAGATTATATGAGCTGTTTATTTTGAAAGTAGCCTAAGTCAATTTATCTTTAAATTGAGGTATTTAAGGGTTTGCATTTCAATGAATTAAAAAATATACATATAGGATATTAATGAGTCATACTGCTTAAGTGTATCTAAGGTTATTAAATTTATAGTTCCTATTAAAATAGTGGCAATAAATGAATAATATGTGTTTTCCTATCAAGAATGAAGTCAACCCATTTTCAAAATTAGCAACCAAATTCATCATAAAATTTGAAGATATCCTAGTCCATTTAACATAATTTAAGAAGCTTCAAATTGATAAAAACAGTACTGAATTCATTTTGCATATCTTTAAAACACTTTGGAAACATAATTTATGGAATTCAAAATCTTTTTTAGCAACATAACGTACAAAACTACAAACATAAATCTATTACAAAACAATTTACTATTTATCTACATTTTGTGCATGTGAAGGGGATTTGAAGAAACTGTGATGTTTCGGAGGTACATATTGTAATAGGTTATGTCCTGTAATTCTGTTGTTGTAATTTGTCTGATATTTTTATACAGTGATATTTATACATATAAACCTCAATACAATATTTTCAAACTCTCATGATCTACCTCAACATGGTAATAAATTTAGGACTTTAAAATTTTTATTCTCATTCATTGATGTGTTATAAAAAATTTTATATGGTTCATTTCTTACAAAACATATCCAATATATTTTTAATTAGTTTATTGATGCTTTACCCTTTTAAAAATCGTGTCTTCTAATAATTTTGTTGATACAAAATCTTGTCTCATTTCATTTACAATAAAATTATTACCTTTCCAACGCTTTCTTAATCTTGGGAACGAACAATAAATTTTTAATGACATTTCTACCATGCAAAAATCTCTATCATTTGGTAAAAACAAATGTTTTGATATTAAAAATGTATGATCTATGATTTCCACATTGTTTTCCAAAAAATTGACAACTTTTAACCACATTAAAGCTATTTAAAGGTTATATTTTGCCCGATGCACATGTCACTATAAGTAATAATGTATCTTTCACTTCTTTAAGTTTTAACATATTTTAGAATGCATGAAATAATTTCTTGAGCACCTCTGAATGCAATAGTTTCAATCCAAACATACATGTAAACATTATCATTATAAAAATTGTGAATCCCAAATTTAGAACATACACATTGTTTTTGTAATATCTACTGAAGTAGTCAAATTAGGATACCTTCATCCCAAGTTACCTTCATTAATTACCTTCACCACTATTTTCCAACATTATCAATAGTAAATATTTTTATTTAAGTATAAATGAAGTGAGGCAACTTTCAAACTACACGGTTCATTTATTGAATTGACTATGAAAACTTATGTGAAAAGAAATATCGTATTTACTCAGAATACAAGCAACCTGAAATCTTCATTGATAAAAAACATGAAGTTGTACGAGTAACCATGGTAACTAAAAAATTGAAAGATGGAGTAGGGCCACTTTCAAAATAAACGACTCATATAAAGAAAATATATATAAAACACCACAGCAATTGGTATATTTGAAATATGCACTCATAATAATCAATAAACATAGAAATTAAAAGAAAACAGAACAAATTTTTAAAAAAACCATTAATATTAGTACTTATAACATTTATACTTCAGTTTGCAACATATATTATTTATTCATTATATGAACAGAAAAGTGTCTTGTTAGATGTGACTTTCTTTTGAATTGTTTAGTGCAGTATGAACATTTGAATGGACGCAAGCCTGAATGAACCAACAAATGCCTATTTAAGTCAGTTTTCTTCATAGTAGCATAGTCACAGTCTGGACATACATGGATCGTTTTAGGACGAAATGATGTAAAACATAAACTACCCTGTCCCACACCTGTTATAAAATATAATTAATAGATTTATGTTAGAAAGAGTTAAAAAATTCCTTCATTTAGATAAATAATTCTTAACTTTAAAATAATTAAATTGAAAGCAAAATATATCCTTCTTTTCACACATATATACAGATTTGTTCAATAACGTATATTATGCAAGAAAATTTAATAAAAAAAAAGCAATTCTTCTATTCCAGAAATTCCACAAAACTATTAATTTATATATCTTTAAACATTAAGATACAGCAATAAATATAACATTACCTTGCTAAAATACCAATACATTTAAAAAAATATATTTAGTAAACATAATTCATACGAAAAAAGTTTTACAGTAAAAATTAGCATAAAATATATGATTGGAACACAAGAGAAATAAAAAATCAGAAGTCTGTCCATTAAATTTCTCAATTCCTTATTCTGTCTATCCATTAAATGACCCAACATGTTTCTTCTAGGCAAAGTTTAGCTTGAATCTTTTAATATAATATGAACACTTTGTGTAATGCAAACAATGAATAAATAAATGTCCAGTTAAGTTATTTTTTTCTAAAAGTTGGGAAGCTATGTTGAAAAAAATAAATTACTTTATGATGAGTTGTTGCTTAAAATGAGGTATCACTTTCTATACCAAAAAAGTAATAAAGATAAAAAATTATGAAAAAAATTATAAATTAATTCAATTACAAATTGCAATATAATTATAACTATTTCATTAATTGAACTTCTTTTATATTTTGCTCTCTAATATAATAATTATAAAATAGAAGTACAAAGAAAACAATAGACTGTACTCACTATAATTTATTTTTAACAACATCAAATACCTAATTGAAGTAACAATTATATAATAATTGAAGTTCTGAAATAAATCAAAGTACAATTTGTAATGGGCAAAAGTTTTTAAAAAGACACATGCACAGAATTCCAATACATATAATAGTAGGATAAGTCATATGAATCATAATTTTAATAAGAGCTAGCTTCAAACTTGCTTTAAGAAAATATGCAAACAAAGTACATTATTTGCAAGCCTGATTTTTAATAAATATTTTTTATGAACATTATGGGATCGCCAGATTGAAAAGTTTAAGAAATCCTGTTTTGAATCTACACCTAGTAGCCTAGGTGTAGATTCTAACACTAAAGTTAGATTCAATGTGTAAAGGTTGTGGACCGGCTAAGACAGGAACTCATATGACCCAACTTCTAATCAACATGTGATATTACTAGCACTAAGGCAGAACTGGCTTTTATTGGGGGGAGGAAACAATCTCCACTCACTACTTCAATGAGCTTAATGTTCCCACACAATATTAGATTGATATCACTAACATTGCAATTGGTAGTGGCTTGGAATCAAAGGAAAGCACAATACAATGAGTTTGATTTGAGTTACCCTTGAAGTAGAAACAGCAACTGTGGCTTAAATTTCTGCTAGTTAGAGTATAATGAACACAGCAATATCACAAACATGGCAGTCTTTTTTCTCAATAATGTAATTTGAATGGACAAAGCCCATTCTTAAAGTAGTTCCTTCCTTTGACTACTGCTGGTAACAATCATGCTCAGTGGATACATTGTTCTAAAACTTTCAGTAATAGTATAGAAAGAAAATTCATTTTGTAACTTTGTTACAGAACTTCATTGCAACTCAGTAAATTGTTGGTGATAATTTTATTTTAAAGATATTCTTAACTAACATCAACTTCCTAATTGAAATCTCAAAAATAAATAACACTTAAACTTTACAGCACATAATTAAAGCAAACCTGATTTGCATCTTCATAGTGTTGCTACTAGTCGCATTTATTTGCTTAGCATAAAATTTTAATAGGTGTCATCTTACAGATATATAAACATACCTAGAAATTTCATTTATGTAACACAATTTTTTTTAAAGCGGAAATTTTTATTTCTTTTAAGGCATTTATAGAAAGATATATTTGAATTTCAGCAATATTTGTACAATAAAATAAAGAATATTTGATTATAAGTTAACTCTTAGACTACTGAATTATTGGAAGACTGTGTGGTATTGAAATAAGCAGATGACAAGTCTTATTTGTCAGATGTACACAAAGAGTTAATTAATTTTCAAATAAATTTATGTTAACATTTCACTTCCCAAACTACAAAAAGTAAACATATTTTCATTCCAAAACTCGGCGATTTTAAAAACTTAATTTAAGATTTAATTGCACATTAGAAATTAATCCTGTTCAATTCTTTTATATCTTCACTGATTTGATATTCATTAGATTTCAGAGAAGGAGCTAAAGAAATGGCTATCACATCCAAAGAAGGCAACATACACATAAATTACCCACTCCCTGATGGGGGTAATGATGGAAAATAATAAATGAAACATTTTTGAGATCCCTTAATTAGAATGAGTACATATAAAGATCCATTGGCAGCCAAACCAGGTGCCAGCAGCTGTAGTAATACCTGCTCCAATTGAATATATTAAAGTTGTTGTATTTAAAAAGCTCATGGTTGTACCTCAATTATAAAGGGACAGTCTTCCAACCAATGGTCAACTGTCTTTTCTGAACATTACAGCCAGTCTCTCTCAATAATCTTTATTGGCTGTCTTAAGTAATGCGCAAGTTGACTTTGAAAAAATTAGAGTGATCATTGCTACTGTGTCCTAAGAAGTGATGTTATAAAATTTTCCCTTGTATGTACATAAAAATCAATATTTTTATACAAAAACTACTTAAAAGTAAATGAAATATGTGATAAGCACATCTTACAATTCTTAAATTTTGTTCATATTAACAAATATTTTAAGAATTTGATTTGGTTTATCATTTGAACTTATTATATAAGGCAAAATTAACACCTTTGCCAGTAAAATTCTTGATACAAAAATAGTGAAATATTAGAGACAAAAATTTACCAGACTGTGATATCTATAAATTACACATCTCAAATTTTAATGTATGCTTTAAATCATTCTTAAAATTATCAAACATGCATATTAAGACAAACAAAATATAAAACTTAAGGTTTATTTATAATCATAATAGTACTGACATATTTCAGACTGCACTACTTTAATTTAAAATTTCTTATTGTATGAACAATGCACACAATTCATTATTTAATATGAAATTTCTTCTATTAATTACAAGAAAAGGAAAAAAAATCCAGATAAAATTCATAATTTTTATACATTAGAAAGAAAAAAATTAATCAAAATCACTTCTTTTTGTTATCATTAAAAGAAAAATGTTCCACCAATTTAAACAAACTACTAAACGATATTTAGCTTATAAAATCTAAATTTCAATGCTGCTTATAACAATTTGAAAATTAACTGAATATTTTAACTTCATACATCAATGAGATTAATAATTTTTTCGCTTCTTTAATTCCTAAAAGAAAAATATTCATTAAATTAAATCAAAAAATGTTCAACTATTTGTTTTACTTTGTTTTTCCATTATAATGTAAAATGTATATTTTCATTTGATCTTACATACAACATAACAAATTTTTGCTTTTAAAAGAATTGAAGGAAACGGAAAATTTATATTTTATAAAACTATTAAAATTAATTTTCTAAAATAAAATTCAGTCAAAACAATTTAAACTTAGCATGGAAGAAAGAAATCAATATCCCATATCTAATTTAAGATTTTAAAAAAAAATGCTTTAGCTCCATTTGGTAAAAATCCACAAACCTGAAAATTCTCTAAAATTTCTGTTATTTAATAGCAGCCCTACACACATTTCAGTTTTAATATGTAAGTAACTTCAATGTAATTATCAAACACACAATACATGATTAAATTTAAATGCACACTCAGCCTAAATAATGTTTTTTTTTCTTTTTTATCAACCTTAAAGAAGCTATATAATTAAAAAGAAACTAAATTAGAAAAAGTTTATTTAAATAAATTTTTTAAAAAAATGAAATAAATATTTTTTTTAGTAAATAAACAAAATTTTTTTAATTTAAAAAAAATTGTGGATATGAATTTTTGATAGGTATATTTAAAACAAAATAGAATTATAATTATTAACAAAATAAATATAATAATTATTAAACATATATTTAAAACAAATAAATTATAACAAACAAAATAGAAACAAACACTAGTAATATTATTTCTAACAATTAATTATCATTTATTAACTATGTGAATTTGAATGTCCTATCAGATGAGATTTTTTTAAAAAAAATTGATTTGTGCATTGTGAACAACTAAATGGGCGCAAGCTTGAGTTCCATACAGTTAGGACCCATGCGTTGCTTTAGGATATAATGAGGTAAAAGGTAAATTACAATGTTCCACATTAGCTATAAAAATGCAATTGGTGTATTTAATATTGGAAACCCATCACTGGCCCATCATTTGGAGAGGTGACATGGATAACATTGAATACATATGTCTTGGTAATCACTAATTCACATTAATCACCACTTTAACAGTGGTTGTATCTTTAAAAAAGGTAAGGCTATCGCTCTACTCTTTTAGCAAGATAATGCATAACCATATGTTTTCAGTATATTTTCATTGATATAGAAAACTGGTTACCATCGACAGCAGCATGTTCTCATTTCTCACCAACATAAAACATCTATTAAATGGATACTGAGAAACTGGCTAATCATAAAGGTTAATCTCTCTCGCTATGATCAATAAACTGTAGCATCACATTGAAACAGTATGGGCAGCAGTGCCATCCAACACCTATCTGACTTAATGATCAGATATATGAGTACTGTTACTGCAACCAGAAATGATTTTCTAAATATCAATTTCATGGAATATTGTTTCAAATTGCTCAAAAATTAAGTTACTTACTATTTATTTCCATTTTCTCTGATGTATATCATTTTGTTATTTGCATTTCTACCAGATGTAGCAATTTTAATGGCCTGTAGTGCATACCTTTCATATATAATGAAAATTAAATATTTAAACTAAACAGGTTTAACACTGCAATTAATGCAAAATATACTCAGCTAAAAATATCACATAACTAGATTTCACAATAAACATGTATTTTTTAAGCATACAAAACTATCATTTCATAAGTCAGGATAAGCAAATTGCTTCATTTGTATTTTTCCTACCCATTAACAGTTTGATTAGTCTGTGTATACAAAAGATGACTGTTGAGCAACAAACTATTAACAATCCACTGGAATCATTTTATAAAATTAAATTCTGGATTCATAAAAATTCATGTGTGTGTGTGTGTATATATATATATATATATATATATATATATATATATATATATATAT
>JAPDSC010159884.1:77096-98758 GCA_026290005.1 Latrodectus geometricus
TATATATATATATATATATATATATATATATATATTGTTTTTGATTTGCTCCAATAACAAGAAAACAAATTATTAAAATTTACAACTATAAATATGTTAAATAAATAAAAAAAATATTAATTTATTGGATAATACAAATTATTGAAAGAGAATTTGTACAATGACTGACAAAAAAGGCAATAAAATAGAAAAAAAACATTTGAAATGTGTAAAATTTGCAGTACATATATTCAATAAGAAAAATTACTTTTAACCTTTCAAACAATTTCAATAAATCAATTAAAGTATATTAAATTAAGAGGGCAAAGGAAATATAGACAGTGTAATGCATTAGTCATTAAGAAATTTTTAATTTCAATTTTTATCTAAAGAAATATTAAAATTTTCCTTAAATATATCTGAAAACTATAAAGCATAAGAAAAATTGACATTAAAATGTAAATTATAACTTAAACATCTTTATAATAGAAGGTTTGATAAAAAAAAATTTAATTAATAATAAAATTTACAAAAATTTATATAAATTTATAAAATATTATTTAAATTACTTATTGTCTTAAAAATATTTTGCTTTAGCATATAATTTAAGAGAAAATTTTTTAAGTCAATTGATGAAACCTACATAAAAAATCAAAAAAAAAAAAAAAAAAAAAAAAAAATCACTGATGTTTACTATGATAATGAGTACTTTCTTCCACATATATTAATATTACAATTTTGAATTTTTAGTATGCATTAAATATCCTGCAATGCCGCACATTTTTTTAAAAATAAATAAAAATACACATTAATAAGCAGACTTTTAATTCAATAATATATTAAAAATCAGATTTTTAAGAAAAATTAAAAAATTTCATAAATAATGAATGGTTTTTTTTTTTTTTTTTCTTTTCCAAATATGTATGCTTTTAGGCATATATATACATACATAGATGGGTGCATGTGTGTGTATATATATATATATATTTACACACACACACATATATATATATAATATCAATTCTTTGCTAACTTATTGATAAAACTTAAAGTAACGGTTAAAATTTACACAATTATTCTTAGAGTATTTTACCAATATAAAAATTGTTATTGCTTGACATATAAGGCTTAAATTGAATTTAAATTTTTTAATTCAGTAAATGCATGAAGTGAAACCTTAGCTTTAATTTATGTTAACATATATTTATAATATCATTTATATATAGTATATAAAAATGAAATGTATACCTATTCCCATTATTTACAATTCAAATATGAATCGCACAATAACTTTTAAAAAATAAATAAAAATGTAATGATGCACTGAATTTTAATAAATAATGGGATCAAATTTTATAGATGAATCCTTATACAAACTATAAATATATATTAACAAAGCACTGCTATTCATTTATAATGATGCTTTCACCATAGAAATAGGCAGGAAAAATATTTGTCCCTGATTTAATTATAGAATTAACAGAGTTTTCAAAAATTGAAAACTCTGTTTAAGAGTTCCATTCCCCTGATATGCTAAATTTCAATTAATACTGAATATGAAACAGCCACATATGTTTAGGTTTGTTTGCCATTCAAGGGTAATTTTTTGCACATGAGGGCTAAGTAGATCAGGACCTACAATTTAATGCGGATATCATATCAGTACAAACGTCTATGCCATAGTTGGGACTTGAACTCGTAAACTCTTTAACCAAAAGCCAGAACAGTATTCATTAGGTTGCAAGCTTGGCACCAGAGCATGAAAAACATCATTATTAAAGTAATAGAAATTGAACAACGTTATGTTGAATGAATAGAATATGTTCTATTCTATCATAATAAACTGATTCTTTTAGACAGTTCCTAATAATTATAAACTTATTGCTTTAACTAAATGTGATACAGCTGTATTAAATTTTCTAGTGATACAGTTTTATGTTTCAGTAGCAGATGTTGCTTTTCATAAATGTTTTACTAGTCATTGATGTTTTATTTTATCAAAGACATTGTAACAAAATCATTTTCTTGCATACATTATAAGAAACTGAGGTTTGAAAAATTTAATCATTACTGTTATATTTTGGACATCATGTCATATACCTGAAGAAAGAAGTTTTAAAGCTAGTTTAAGTTATCTACAATGACCATTAATAATATAACTGGCAGTCAAAAGAGCTCAGTAATTAAAAATATGCATGTCATTGTTTGACATTTTGTTTCTTAAAAATAACCAAATTCTTATTTTTAAATACAACAAAACACATTAATACATAATTGACTAAAGTAATTTAAGTATTAAGACCTTCTGATAATTGTTAATTCTGATCTTTTGTTTGGTTAATTACAAACAAATTACCATATAACAAAATGGAAGCATTTTATAAGTAATTGCTATACTTTAAGAGTAGGATTGTCTAGATTAAGCACATGAAAAATAATATTATGGTTATGATGAGAGTTGAAATAATTAAAGGTACAAAGTCCCTTAATATATTAGACATAAAAGCATTTTAAGTATCAATAGATACATAGGCACTTTATGCACAAAGATCCCACAAAAGCCCTATCCTAGCTATAGAGAAATCATGAGTATGTTTTATAATGTGTGATTTCATAATAAAATTAGGCAATATAATAAGTATAGTATCAAAATTTCTAACTATTTCTAGTGAACTAAAATATTAACATCTCTAATTTATGGAGAAAATTTAAATCACAACTACTTGCAATTATTACAATAAAATAAAGTGCATAAAAGACTAAAATCTTTCAAGCACTCAATGATTCATCAATGGTCCATGATTCATCATCATATGAGTTTTTAAGTTTCCTTTCTCTGTATATCCTTTACCACAGAAATTACAAACATAAGGCCGTTCACCGGTGTGAAGATACATGTGTCTTTTAAATGCATGTTTGTAACTGGTTGTAAAGCCACAAGTCTGGCACAAATGTAATGCAGCTCGACGAGGCTTTAAATGCAGAGCAGCAGATTTATTGATCCCTACAATGAAAGGTTCAAGTTATTATTTCAAATAACAAAAATATTTTATAATCAAAACTATAAACACAAAACACGTTTTGTCAATGAAATTATGTATAAAAATTTTTACCGATATATTTAACTAAGTTATTAACATTATAAATAAAACTAATTTTACAGAATAAATTTCATATAATTAATTATTCATTAAAACTAAAACAACCAACTGTTAATATTTATAATACAAATATTAAAAACTTTTTTATTTTTTTTAAACTTAAGATAATGTTCAAGAACTAAATGGTATATAAATAAGACTTAAATTAAGAATATAATTCTTAAATTTTACACTTAATCACATTTATCAAAATGATGTTTATGGATTACATCTTCATAAAATAGAGACAATAACTCTTTTTAGGTGATAAAATGTCCTATTCATAAACAGTATATTAATTTTTTTATGAGAAATTAATTAAAAGCATTTACATATTTATCTGCCCTTGAGCAAGACAATCATGCAAAATAGTTTTAATATTATTTTCTAAAAATTGAAATTTAATTCATGATTTCTTAATGTGACTTCAGAATTAACTAAAATATTCTCATGAGAAAAATCATTAAAAATGTTATACAAATAAGCACAGCCTTTTAAAATCAACACTATTATATGATAAATGCTTGTTATAATTTTAAAGTTTGTTAAATAATAATAAAATTTAGATAATGATATGAAGATATCAACACATGTTAATAATATAAATATTTCAAGAATCATATTTTGTATTTTTATATAAAAAGATTTTAAAATGGGAATGTAGCAAACTAATTTGATTAATGCTTTGGAAATATGAGTAAACATAATGCAGGGGTAAGAGTACTGATTCCCTCCTAGGGACAATGTTTTTAAGATTTATTTCAATAATTATCACTTTGAATTGGATGTGTTAGCATTTAATTGATAATTTAATACAGCACTTTTTTAGTTTATCATTGACAGATGCAACATCTGTATTAGCTCGTAATGCATTATCTGTTAAACTTCAACATCACTCATGCCAGTACCAGTAATAAATAGCACATCTATTTTCTTGGTTCAATACATCATTTCTTTAAATGGAATGGAGGAAATAGAATCACTATGGCTTCGAATGACATCATGACAAGTATGTAAGCATTGAATTGTTAATTACGATAAAGAAGCTTTCTCCTTTGTCACAATAGGGCTGTTTGTTGAAAAATCTCTTTCCAGTAGTGAAATTTCATTTAATAAAGACAGGCTTTAACAACTCTAAAAAGAGTAAAATATTTTGTATAACCAACAGCATTTTTTATTTGGAAAACAGCATTCCAACACTTGCAGATATTTGGATTGTTATCAAATCATTTATAATCAAAGGCACATCTTTACACATATAAAGACTTTTCATTCATCATATCAATGACTGGAGAAGTTTTACTAACATGAGGAATATAAAGAATTAGTCTATTAAATGAATTCTTACACTGTTTTTTTCCTATTACAAATAGACATACTTTGAAGATATTTGATTAACGGATTTGTAAAAGGAATTTTTTAGCAGATGTTTAGTAGTTGTTGTGTAGTAACTTCTGACACTTCACAGAAATAAAGTTTTATCAGTAAACTCTTCCAGTATTGCTGTGCCACCATGACATATTTAAATCTTGTTAGAATTTAATTCTGCTAAACAGTTCTCTCACAACTGACCCAATGTTGCTCTCATCATAACGAAAGAAACTGTGTCTAGCTAGGGTTTGTTCAAGCAGTCTTAACAGTAAGAAATGGTATCTTTTATTCTTGCAGGAGACAGACTGACGAATATCCACACCATATCCATTGCAATTGACTTAGTGAATCCCATTATGTAATGCTTCACGGATTATGTGGATGCAACAAGTACAAAAATCAATTAATAAGACTTGTACAAGTAAAGAGCTTATAAGTAGATTTTGCTTATAAACTCTTTACTTGTATTAAAACAGATAAATTAACTTTTGGTCTATTCATTGATAACAGCATTAATTTTTCTAAATTAAAACTATTACTTTCACTGAAATTTAATAAAATTTTTACAATTTTATTGATTTCAGCATGTCATAAAGGTCTTCACAATAACAAATGATACTTTTTCCTTGTTTGTCAAATCAATACCAGATATAAGGATCTAATCATTTCTTTATTTGTTTTGTTGTAGTTTTTGTCAAAAAATAAAACAATAATAAAGAAGTGCTGATATTTTGAAATAAAACATCAGTCCAAAATTATTCATAAATCCAAAATTTTTGTCAGATAATTTGAGATTTTTTGCTATGACAGAATCCACAAAACTTTCTCTGTAAATGTTTGCCAAATCATTCAAAGATGAAAAAGAATAATTTTTTAATATGGTTTCAGTTTTTTAATTATTTTCTCTGATTGTCGTATTTGGAAGCCATGATTTGTTAATCACAACTACAGTCCATGTTGAGGATTCAGATGAAATTGATAACTTGATAGTAGATTGTTTTTGATTTTAGCAACAGTTCACTTTTTTTGTGTTTTGTTCCATTTCCATGTACAAGCATTTGTTTAAAAATCATATTTGAAACAAAACTGAATTTGTTTTTACACATGAAGCACTCTGCAGAATAAACATTGATACTTTGACACCATGTCTAAATAAGGCATTTTTATTTTCATCTTACAATTTCAACCATTTATCTGAAACTTTAGTTTTCATTGCATATTTAATAGAAAACAATTTTTAAAAAAATAGATTCTAAATTTGCAAACTTCATCACGCCACTGATTAAAATCATTAAAAATGGTGTGATAAGCAAATCTTCATGCATGCACATTCTTCTCGCAATTAATAATAGTCAATCCTTCTCCTAATTTAATAATTTTCCTCGCAATTTTGTGATCATCATAAGTAGTGTGGTCATTACTAAAAAAAGAATCTTGTTTGTAAAGGCAGATAATAGAATTAATTGTTAAACCCAAACCTAAATTTTTGTGACATCAAACATTTGTAGCCTACGGCCGAAAACAAAGCAGAAACAAATACTTGGGAACCTTTTTTCTGTTTTGAAGAAGAAAAAAAGGAGAAAATATTTTTTTCTCTTTCTTTTTGCTCTGAAAGCAGTAGACGGAAAAAATATTTACTGGTAGAAAATTTACAGAAAAATTTTATAAACTTAATTATTAAATAAAATTAAACTTTTAAAGGAATTTAATATAAAATTCGGGATTTATTTTGAAAAATGGGAACCTTTCAGGACGTTTTTTAAAAAATCAAGAATATTAGGGTAACTTCAAATCCCACATTTTAGAAGAAAAATAAAAGCCATATAAATCACAACTTATAAAATTAATTATTTAAAATAAGAATTATTTTACAAAATACAATTATTACAACAAATACAATTAATTGTAATTATAAGATTTGGATAAGATACAATTATTACAGATACAATAAATTGTGATAAGATTTAGATTAGATACTAAGTCTGCAACAAAAATGATATATATAAAAATAGGATGCTAAACTATAATACTTATTTTAAGTGTACAAATTTTAAAAATATCCTGTATTTCTCCATTTTATTATAAACAGTGCATTAATTATCATCATTATTCAAAAGTTTATTGATTATAATGCAAGAAAAAATTAAGAATAAATCATTTAAATACTTATAGATAACTTAATATACATCAATAAATAAATTAACAATACAACTATAATTTCAAAGAAGCAAAATTATATTACTATAAGAAATAAATATTACTAGTTATTATTTTAAATAGTATAAAAACAATCTATCTCTTAAAACAACTAAACAACTCACATTAATAATCGATCAAACAGGATTTATAAAAGTAATATATACTTACCATAAGTTGAATTTAATAATTATTTTAATTATAGACACGGAATAAAATATGAAAAATTTAATTGCAATTCATGAAACATTAGATATTGTTCAATATATTCTGAAATAAAGTATTAAACTAACATTCAGCAATTATTATGTACATAAAATTACACATACTTTTATGCTAAGATAATTGCACAACACAGTTCATTTAAATGAAGTGTACTTCAATAAAATAAAATTTTTTTATTTTATTAAATAATAGTATTCTAAAAATAATTTTATTAGATATACCCAAACAAAGAATTAAAATAAACTATAATTATTAAAACAAACAATTAATTAAAAAATCTTGGCTATTAATTTGGTATCACAAATTATTAATATTAAAATAGACTTCCGATGATCTTATTTTTGTATACCTTGTTATTTGAATTAGTTATCACAAAAAGCAAGAAATATAATAAATGATAATACCAAACAATTAACAAATAATTAAAACTGAAACTTTAATGTTAAATATTCATTTGCAATTATCCCTTTCAAAAAAAATTAAAAAGTACATTTACTTATAAAACTTTAGATAAAATAGTAAATTAAATAATAAGATAATAATAGAAGTGAAGAAAAATATAGCATTTTTATAAGAAAACTAAAATAATTACTTCAGTAGTGATATCAATTTATGTTTGTTCATTGAAGATTAAAGCAAATTTAATAGCATACCACATTTCATAATTTCTGATGAATGACAGTTTGAAAAATTAGAATGAATATATACAATTATCACAAAATAAAAAAGTTCAGAAGCATATAAAACTGATAGCTAATTAAAATGTCACACCAAAATTATAAACCGATTAATTTAAAACAGGTATATTTTCTAAAATTAAATATTCCAAGGAAATAATTAGAAATATTAATGTTAAAAATATTAATATTAATTAAAATAAAATATTTGCATTTATCTTCTATTCCTGACATTCAATACTGTATTTAAAATAAATATTACTTTTCATACATTTATTATACTTCATGTTTTTAGACATTCAATCAGGAAAAAAAAACATTTTCACTGAATAAATATTTTCATTTTGAATGAAATGTGATGACATTTCCTTAAACCTGATCCTTGAAATCTACTAACTTTAAGAATCATTTTCATCAAAGATTTTTATTGTGTTAACTCTTTAATGATAAATGTAAAAGATTTACCAAATTTGTTCCTTTAAAATACAAAACTAATAAAATTGACAATTTACAAAATTTTACAAATTTAAATATAGTACAGTACATTATTACATTTATTAGTATTATTATTATAGTACATTTATTTTTATCATGGGGAAAAAAATAAACACACTATTTTTTTTTCAAGTTTTAATTTTAGATAATTTTAATTATATTTAAGATAAATTTTGTTAATATTTAAGGTAAATTTATAACATTAGAGCAATTTTTTATAAAGGCAAATATTTTAATGTGGATTATTAATTACTTATTTTTAAAAAGTACAATCAATATGTAAAGTATAATAACAGTAATACACAAACATACATGGATTCAAAATGTAATTGTTACATATATAAACTGCCTATCATCATAATAATTTAAAATTTTAATTGGAATAAAAAGAATTTATTATCATTTAAGCTACAAAGTCCTTAAATTATGTATGACCTAATATTTGTTGTTCTAACATTACATAGTGGATTGTCAGTATTGTAATAAGTATTAAAATGGGAAGATGGTGAAAAAGTAAAAAATCATGTAGCATCTTATATGGTATAAGCATTTAATAAATTATAGTCTTGAATAATGGTTAGATTTAATAATATATTTATGTTACATAATTCTTTATAAGTGCTTTAAATTAGGCTTGAGTTTTCTATGCATAAGAATAAACAAAGAAATAAAGCAAATGTACAGAAATCTTTAATTCAGAAGTTGACAGAAAATGGAATCATTGATCAACTTAATTTTAAAATCATTATTCTATGATTATAATTTGAATAGAAAATATTTAAAAAAACTACAAAATATCTGTAAGTTCCTAAAGCACACTGAATTATTTGGACAAATTTTTAGAAATGCCATCATAGAAAAAAGGTATTAATAAACATGTAACAGAAAGAATTAAATGGATTTAGTTTGTCATTCAATAGTCAATCTTTTTTATGCAAAAGTTGATTGGTTAGTTCCAAGTAGTTTCAGAGCTATTAAAAATATCTCTTTGAAATAGGTAATGAATACATCTATTAAACTGAAGGCTTTGGAACTAAACATTCAACCCAGCAATATTAAATAAGAATAAAATGAATAATTATACATTCTAAATTACATACAAAACCATCAATTTAATGCATTTGCACAGTTGAAATACTGAAAATATTTACATTAAATATACGAAATGCTTAGATTATATTGAACACCTTACAGCTCATATGTCATAATTCCTATAAAAATAATAAAAGCAAATTGAAGTTTATATTAAGCAATTCTTTGAAAGACATCAATTTGAAATTCAGTAAAAGCAGAAAAGATTATTACATAACTTACAATTCCTGTAGAGAGTTGCTTTATTACAATAAATGAAACAGTTTTAATGCCTAGTATGCAGTTTTATAATTAGATCCAAAACAGGATCTGTACACTGAGTGGTTATCTAAAAGATCATTCATAAAATATTTTCAAACTATTTTATAATTTTTTAAAAGGTAGATATAAAATACATAATTATAGATATATATATATATAGATAGATAATATTACAAAATTAATAGGTGCATGGTATGAATTTTATTTAGTATAATAATTATAAATTTATATAAAATCTAAAATTAAAGATTAATTCCTTTCTTAAAAAGTATTAATTCCATTGCTGTAAAATTAAAATTTTACAATAGCCGATTTAAATATATATAATTGTATTTTAATACAAAATACAGAATGTGTATCAATAGTTGATAGTATTATCTATCTTAGAGAAATGTATGTGCTTTTTACGTATTTTTAATAAACAATGCATTAAATAAAGATAGTATTCTTGTATAAGAGGGGAATAACTAACACTAGAATACAATTTTTGATAACCTTATGCAAGAATACAAACATTGGAATTTATTTTTTTAACATTATTAAGGGTTGAACATTTTAAAAATGCAACTTATTTTAATCTTAATTTTGGTTTTCAAATTTCTTCGAAATTAATCAAAATGGTAGGGAAAAAAATCATGTATTCCCAAAAACTTACAAATGTCATCAACTCATAAAAAAGTTAACATTTTATAATATATTGATAGCTTATAAATAAAATACATTGGTCAAAAAATACTATTATAAATTTATTGTTGATAAAACTGTCAGAGTAACATTCTGAAAAACAAAACTGGGAAAAAAGCAGCTTAAATAATATAAATTGTTATTTTCCTTTACAAAGACTATTTTAGATTTACTTTACTAATTACATTAATTTGTGACAAGATCAGAAGAAAAGAACTCAGCATAACCTCTTAACACACAAAAAATCAAATATATAATTACCTAAATAAATATTCAATAATTGCCAGATTTTCTAAATAAAAGGTCTTATTTTTCACCACAAACAATTTTCTTTCTAAATGTATCATTCAATTTCAAATTAAGTTTTATTTAACTTTAAAATCATAAATTTTTCATACAAGTAACAATAAAAAATTACAGAAAGCTACATAAAAATACAATTAACAGTTAGAGATTACATATAACAATTATATAACAGTTTGAGATCATGTATAGCATAATAATAAGAAAATTTACTTATACAATTATTTTTTCAGGTGAATAATAGAATGGGTTTTTAAGTGGCATTTCTGATTGAAACTTTTGCCACACAGTTTACATTTAAAAGGTCGTTCTCCAGTGTGTGTTAACATATGTCTTTTAAAATGCCCACTATTATGAGTAAAATAGTTACAAAATGTACATTGATTAAAAAGATGAGAGCTTGAGCCAGAACGAAATTGCTTTAGTTGATTAAAAAGAATAAATTGACCTATAAGAAAAAGTAAAATTTATCAATGTAAAAAACAAGTAGGTAAGATTAACGCAACCATTAAATACATTAATATTTGAAAAATAATATTCACTAAAAAATTAGCTCAAAATACAATACAATCTCACGTAAATGGTTTAATTATCAACTGAGCTGATAGATATATTTTAGAAAAAAAATACTTTAATATGATTTTGATTACTCTGAAATTACATTAGTTATTAAGTAAACATTTGTATAATATTACTTTTTTACGCAAAGTTATTAACATACTCAAGTTTCCAATTGAAATTGATAACTTATTTATCTTGTTAATAAATATAATTCTAAAAAGAGCAATTTTATGAAGTGATTTAAGAGTAATACTGTAATAAAGATTTAGATAAGTAAAACATCTTTATTTGCAACAATTATGAGGTCTTATTTTAAAACTGAATTAAGGAAATCAGTATTAAACTAACAGTTAATATTCTCTCAAACATTTATTAAAAACATTTTATTTTATTAATTTCGTCAACAATTACTGATTTTTTTCATAAAATGTATAAATTTTTAAATAAATAATAATCAAGTTTTTCTCTTTGTGTTAAAATGATATTTATTTGTTAACAAATTTTTAATATACAATTGCTTAGATATTATGAACTGAAAAATTAAGCAAACATTAATTAGTAAAATTAAGTAAAATCAAAACTGATCATGTTGAGAACTTGCCATGTAGAATTTTAAATTTTTAAATAAATAAAAGAGTACATTTTGAGTAAAGTATAGATTGAATATAAGCTTAGTTCAACATTACATATTTTATTCTTTTCTCTGTAATATGAACTTGTCAAAACGTTAAATTATTTTTACAGTGTAAATAGCCTATTTCATATGAAGTAACATGTGAGTCTTCACATGTTGCTTTAAAGTAAACCATTTCCCACAAATATTGCATTTAAAAGGTCGAATGCCAGTATGAAGCTTCAAATGTCTTTTATAGTTACTCTTGACACATGTTTTATAATCACAGTTTGTGCATGCATAGATAGCATAACGTGGTTGTTGAAGGGTATGCAAGAACTTAGAAGAAAACATTAATTCATCTGAAATAGAATAAAAATAAGTAATTAATATTTTTTTTAAAAAAAATATTGGAATAAAATTTAGATATAAATTATTAATTTATATTAACTGTTAAATCTATAAAATGGTTTTAATATATACTTACGGTTATATTAAGCAATTTCACATCTATATAAAATAAGAATAGCACCTTCTGATTAACTAAGAATGCTGCAGTTATGCACAAAATTAAGTGACACGAAAATTTAAAGATAATACAAAAAATTATGAAAAGGGAACAAATCAACACAAACATACACTTAAGCAATTTTAGAAAATATTATAATACTCGAGGAATAAAATTAAAAACTTTTTAGAAATTTCTTCAAAAATGAATAAAAAAAAATTTAATTCATTGAAACACCTTTTTTTTTACTAGAGAGTGAAGTTTTTTTGAATTTATAAACACTCTCTGTAGATAACCCATAAAGTAAATAATCCATTCATGGATAGTTGGGAATTTGCTGTGTATTCTAAATTTTACAAATAAAATTAGGTATTTATCATTCAATTAAATTATTTAAGATAAAAACTAAATCCTGTCATATTTATGGTGTGTAATATTTTCTTCAATCATAAAATGATTTTTTCTATGAGTGTATAACAGCCAGATAAAAAGACCATTATTGTACTTTTGGCTTCAACATTATTCTATTTTTTAAAAATTATTTTGTTCCAGAGTAACAAAAAAGTGCTTAACAAATGCTCAAAAATCAGATTGTTAATTACAAAATATTGCTACCAGAACAAAGTAAAAAGAATTGAAGCAAATTTGGGAAAAATCAAAATAATTTCAATATGGAATATTCACCAATTTTAATTACATAGTATGTAATCAAAAATAAAGAGTAATGTTTTATTAAAAGACACTAAAGTAATAAAACGTTTATTTGCAATAAAATGAATTTAAAGTTTTTAGATGAAATTAAACATTATTAGTAAAAAATAAAACAAATTATTTATTTTTAATTAATTACTCTGCTGTTAGTACAAATATTAGATAAAAACTAACTATATATATATATATATATTTCTCATTAATAATATATTTAACACAAAATTCTTTTATTTTAGCAAATGTATTTTTTGCAATTGAGAAAATGTTTTTCAGAACTTAAATGAGCAGTAATCAATGCCTTGTGCTCATCCTAAAAACTTTCATCACATGATTTATGTCCACTTTATAAGTAGCATCAACTATTTTTAATGAAAATGACTTAGTTTGTTTACTGAAGGTTTCCTCCTGATTTCAGGTATACCAAGAGTTTTGCATGTTGTATTGTTACAAATTTTTCCCATCTTAGTCTGAGAATGGTTATTATCAACCAATGTCTATGTGAGTTGAGTTAAATAATATTCTTTTTTTTTTTAATAATAAAGTGTGTTCACTAAAAAATGGCTTTGCAATTAGCTCAGCAACATATAAGTTTTAACAATAGCTTATTCTCAGAAAAATTTGTGATGCGTCTTAAACACAATAAATTTATTTTACATACTTTTGTAATCAACACTATCCTTATGTTATTTTGATAATGATTTCTTGCATTTTGATGATTGCAGTAATTTAACTTTCTTGAACACAAAATGCAAAATCCAAGGCTTTAATTTTCTGTAAATCATTACATATGCAAATGTCCATTCATATTTCTTTAACTATCTATTCCAAATGCTACTTATTTTTAACAATAATGTCAAAAAATGTTTGTTCGCTTTACTTAATTTCAAATCAACATTTCAATGTTTTTAATCCAAATCCATAAATGAAATATAGAACTTTGCTTTCAATTCCACGAGAATCAGTAGATACATAATTGGAATCTAACTAATTCAAGAAAAAAAAAGTTTTCAGATTTCTAAAAATAACATCACAATCAGTCTAAATCATAGCAGTACCCAAAGTAAGGTTGGTTATGTTTTATGGTGCAAGGTCCAAAAAGGACAAGCTGCGCCATACTCAGAGTAAGAGATGAAGCTGAAAAACAATGAAATGTAGACCATTAAATTTCAGATAAAACTGGTCTCAAACTTTTCCTTTAACACAATTATTTTTACATCACTGATGGAAAAGAAACTTTAAAATTAAATATTTCTTTTAAAACAATTTTGAATTAAAATGTTAGTTTCCAAAATCTGTTCCTGGGACAGAAAAATGACACCCCCGCATTTTCAAATGGAAATTAAGATGACATCATTTATATCTTAGTATGCTTCCACATATGGCCTGCTATATGGGCTTCTTGAACAAACGTTTTGCAGCAAATAGTACATTTTTATGGACGATCTATAGTATGAATCAGGATATGATTATTTAAATTTGTCTTATAAACAGTTGAATAATCACAATATGGGCATTAATATAAAGTTATTCTTTAACATCCATTTTTTTCACTATTAACTTTCAGAATCCTTTTACCTATAACAGAGAAAGTAAGATTAATAAAATAAAAAAATTCATCTCAAAATAGTTCAGATTTTTAATAAATCAATAAGTTATATTTTAATGTGAATATTAATATTCATATGTAATATGTTAGATGATATACTGACATTATATATAGATTCATAAAAAATATTAAGAATTAATAAGAAAAGTAAGAAGTTGAACTATTGAAAGATTACTTGCAATTGGTTTTCAGATTTAACAAAATATTACTGTTTAATGCTTTACTAACAGTTTTCATTTAAGTTATAATTTTATTCAGTTGACTTCCCTTAGTTGTAAATAAAATGCAACTGCTTTTGCATAAAAAAATCTTTTTGCATTTTATACATAAAATAAAACAAATCTCAAAAATTCAACAAAAATCATTTAATTTTATAAATATATCAGATTACCATTAAAATATTAAAAATACTTAACTAATTTTTAAAATATATTCAAATCTTAATTTTAAAATTAAGATATTTTGTGTAATATTCTTGTATATTTTGTTTATATCATACGAAAAAAAACTTTAACATTTTGATTATCATAATAAATGAGACTAAAAATTAAAATACATTAAAGATAAATTACTAAAGAAAAAGAAGCACATATTTTGATGCAATTATTGCATTATAAAATCTGAGGAAAATAAATCATGTGTTAATTCACTCATTTTAAAAACCTTTCAGATTAAACTTACTTCTCAGTTTATTAAGTATTGTGTGCAATATTTCAATTATTAAAACATTTTATTAAAATGCTTTTTAAAGACTTTTTCTTGCTTGTGGTTTGAATTTATTTAAATGAGATCAGTAGTTAAAAGTATAAATACTTTGCAAACTGTGTAAAACATTTATTAGTGTGTTCAAATGATTTTTCACAATTTCCTACAATGAATAACAAAGTAGTAATGAATGCATAAGTATTTAATTAACAATTGAGAACAAAACAAAATACATTTACATGCATTCAATAAAGTACACACAATTGTAATTATAAAATGTTGAAGAAACTTATATACTATGTTACATTAAAGTATTTTTAATCTGATTAGAAAAAGCATTCCACAGTTTTTTTGTAACAATATCAGAATGGCTAGAGGCTCAAAACTCAAAAATTTTAGGTTGAAATCTAAAATGTAACAGTAGTAAATTCAAAGGTATTTACACTTATGACACTACAATACATTTGGTGCATACAATTCTAATTAGTATTCATGTGTCAATATATACAGTAGTTTCCTTAATAATTATTATATACTTCTTAAAATCATCAAAATTGTTATAGAGATATAAATATTTAATTGACAAAAGTTATTTCTGATTTCTTAATAAATAATGAGAAAAGGTTTGGAAACCAATTAATAAAAGCAATATATTTTCAGTTATGCTTACACAGTATAAAGTCATTTGTTCATATAACCTAAACAGATAAAGAAACATTTATCATTAAAATGTCTCATCTTCTCTATAATAAAATCTATAAATAATCTTCTTTATAAATAATCATCATTATCTATAATAAAAAAATAAAATTTTATTTTAATAAAATAATATATAATAATTTAATAAAATTAATAAAATTTAATAAAATAATAAATAAATTAAAAATATTTCTTTTGAAATACAACAGAGAAAAATATAAAAACATTTGTCAGGTTAAGAATTTTAACTTATCAAATTTCCTTTTGCAATAAAAGATCTTTTCCAGTTTTGAAACTTGATAAAGGAAAACAACTACCAAACCTGAAATCAGAATTATAAAACTGCCAGCTAAAAATATTATAAAATATGTAATTTTGATATTTTATTTATACTATATATTGATAAGAAAATAAATTTACAATCTCAAAAGCAAAAAATAATTGATAAATATCATCAATTAAATTAATTTTTCCACATAAAATCTTTAAATATAAACAAAATCTAAACATTTGATTTTGCTTTTAATTCTTAACATTTTTTTTCTTAACATTAATGTTAAGAAAATTTCAATCAATCACAATGATAAGTAGCACAATTTATATTTAATAATTAATACACAATATGTGTGTGTGTGTGTGTTGGGCTTTAATGAAATGTTCTAAAAATTTCATTAACATTTTTGAAAAAAAATAGGCTACTGACATTCATTTCATTTTGAAAATTAGTGTCCTTACTGTTATATGCATAAATTACTTTCCAAATGTTTAAAAATAAAACTATAAAAATAGGGGTAATAAAATATACAATTTCAGCAACAATACAAGTTTTATGATACAAAAATATGTATAAAATTGCAGTAAAATATGAATAATATAAAAAAATTTTATCTGTAATTTTTGCCATGGTTTTTATAACCTGTTTCCATTCAAATTAAATCTTTAAATTTCTATTTAATCATAAAATTATGATTTTAAATTGAATGTCAAAATAATGCCCATGCCATAGATGTCACTTTCAAAATCAAAATACCCAAGGTACAGAAAACACTCAATAAGATAACAAATGTCTAATAATAAAGTGTGGTTAAAAACTAATAATGTTTGAGTAATAAAGGGTATGAAAAATATTAAAAGAAAATGGTGTGATGTACAAGATATCAGACATTAGGAATGGTCTAACGAATACTTATCAATGAACAATGATAATACTAACAGCTACACAAAATCAATATTAACTATTTGTGATGATACATAAAACTATAAAAAACATTACCTAAAGCAGTTTTAAACATAATTTTAGATTTTTTTATTTCAGTCATATTGTTTAAATAAAATAATTAAAATATCATACATTACATAAACACATAATAAGTTTTACATTTTAAAAAAATACAATTATCAAAATAGTGTTACTGCATATATAAAAGCATTGGCATTTACAATATTTTGATATAAACCCAAATACATAAAACTTATGCAAACTTCCAGCTTCTTGAAATAATTTCATGATCAATTAAAACTAAATATATATTAAAAAATCACTATTTAGTAAATGAATTTCTCTTAAATCGTGAAAAATATAAAAATGACAAAATCAATAGTGTTTTTAAAATAATACCATTAATACATAAAAAATTCATCAATTTGTAGCCTTTAACTTTAATTGTATCCAATTACAAACATCTATAATGTATTTAAAAAATAGCATAGACACATTAAACTTATAATCCATTAGATTTTTAAAAATTGCTTTTACGATGTGATGAGTAATTAATTGCAGACTGCACAAGAATGTTTTAAACTTATAGGCTGCATGCTCAACACTAAATACAGAAGCAATTTTATAGTAAATGAATTTCATGCGAATATTTTTAGAATTTGTTATAACTTTTAAACATCAATGATCACCTACATGTTTAAAATGCAACTTATTTTTTTTTTTTAAAAATGTGAACTCTGGAAGCTAAAACTATTTGAGAATTTTACAATATTAACATACTATTATTAAAACTATAAAATAATACATTAAAAAGTTAATTTAAAAATAAAAGTGTAATACAAATATCGAATGAAGATATATAATACTGATAACATTATCTTTTGAATGAATATGCATACATTTAAAATTATTAAAAAGTAACTTATTATTGTAATTTTAAAACAAATATATGGTATTTCTGAAATAACACAATTTTAAAAATAAAAAGGAAAGCATTCCTAAAAAGTATAAATTTTTATTCATCTCTTAATTATTTATGCTTCATTAAATTTTTAACATATTTAAATTACATGTGTGAATCAGTTTGAGTATTAATTTCATCGAGAAGTAATGGATATTTCTGAAATACAAATTTATTGTAAGTGAATTGATTAGAACAGATAAAATAATTTTAAATTAGTTTCATGAAACAAATAACAATAAAAAATGAACTATTAAATCAATAAATCAAAATATTTAATATTTAAAAAAAAAAAAAACAGTGATAGAATACATTTTGAGATTAAAAAATTGCTTTTTGTATGAAATGCAATCCCTTAAAAAAACAAAGATTTATACACTAGAGTCACATATTGGTGTAATCATAGAAAATCATAAGAACGTTAATAAATATATTAATCACCATAAAAAAAATATTAAACTAAACCTTAAATTAGATGCATACTCAATTGACATATGTAATAAAAAAATTAAAATTTCAAGAAAAGTACTAATTAAATCAATGAAATAGCAAAATAAAAACCTGTAAGTGATCAAGTTAATAGATTTTTCATTATCATATTAAATTTAATGTTTTGTAGTGTCAGGAAATTACCTGTGTATAATACTTTCATAGTACATAATTTTTTTTAGAAATAACACAAACTTTATCACAAATGATTCCTTCACTTTGCATTAGTTAAATAATATTTTTGCAGTCCTTAAAAATCATTTAAAAGAATTTTAATACAAAAGTTAATAATTTAAAAAGCTTTCGAAAACATTATTTCTCATAAGGATTTTTGTGAATTTATGTAGAAATACAGTTAAATAAATTAAATCAAAAATTTAAAATAAAATTTATGAAATCAGAGGAAAATGTCATTTAAAGAAAATTCATATGTGTTATCCTCACAAGAATTTAGAACATTAAAAATTAATTTTCATTTAAAATCAAGCATTCTCAAGAGAGTCCTCCACACACACTCAAACAAACAAACACCAAATCATTTGAATAATATCTTATCATTATTTTGTATTTAAATTATTTCTTTTTATGACAATAATGCATGTGTAATTTAACTGAAATCATTATTTTATAAACATATCACACCAGAATAGGTTTTAAAATAATAATATTACACTAGTTATATTGATTTTTAACAATTATAATACAATGTTCATTCATATTTTCCTATTGTAATCCTTAACTGTTCCATCTCTTTTAAAATGTATTAAATCAAAAAGAGGATTAAAATAGTCATCAAGAATTACATTTTATGATGTTTTGAGATATGATATTTTAAATGTGTTTTTTGGACAAAACTTTTCTCACAATGAGAGCATTTGTGTGGGCGTTCGCCAGTATGAATCCGAACATGATTCCTTAAATGAGTTTTATAAATAGTTGAATAATTACAATCTGTGCATAAGTGCAATGTCATTCTTAAACGCCTGTTAATTTCATTATTCTGAAGCCTTCCACCTGCAACCAAAACCACTTCATTAGAAAAAAACTATTTTCAGTATCAAAGTACTTTTATTAATTTAACATTATTATAACATTTAACATTAAAATAGATAAAATTAAAGATTTTCATAAAACTATAACCGGTGAAAATGCGCTTTAGGTCCCCTACTCTGCCAACTTGGGGAAAGTGTGCTGTGGGTCCCGTACTTGGCAGGTTTTCAAAAACGCTGTTGCCATGGCGATAATGGAATACGATTTTTAACTAATCAGCAATTAATGAAAATGACCGATTTTTCAAACTGAAACTAATTAACGACCAATGAAAATGCTAAAAGAAAAAAAACCAATTAATGAGCATGCGCGAAAAAACGCAAATTATTTCCTACGGAGGTTGCCATAAAGAGCTTATTGGGTATAAAAACGTTCGGTTTACCACACTTGGTGCATTTATCGCCAAGTTGGCAGAGTAGGGGACCTAAAGCGCAGATTAACGCTATAACCTTTTTAAATTTAGGTAATGATTACATTCTTTGAAATATATTTCAAAATTTTACAAAATAAAATATGTACTTTAGTAATTATTTTGTATAAATACAAAAAAATACCCATGAATAAATTATTTAATCATTGTTTCACAAACTATTTACTTATTCAATTTTCTGGATGAAATAAACAACAATTGTCAAGGTTTTAAAAAATATAATTATCATTCACTTTTAATGCATATTTAAAAATATTTGCAGAATATTTTCTTATGAAATAAAGTGGAATTTATTTACACTACAAATGACTCTAAACTACACCAGTGTTAATGATGTAAAATTTTACGAGATATTTTTAAACTTATAACAAAACAACTGATTGCAACTTTATTTTAATTATTATAATTAATTTCATGATATAAATATAATTACATGATTTTTGCTAAAATAATCTTGTAATTTTAGCAAAAAAAATCATTTTTTAATGCTATATCTAATAATTTTTGTTAATACTTCAATGCAAAATTTTAATCAATTGGATTATAATAGTGATCAAAAACACAGGATTAAATCTGGTGTTCTTACATTACTTAAAATTGTTTTGCGTATTTTTTCTTAATCTTAATATATATTTTTTACTTTTCAACCATAACTCATAATATTGTACAACTCAATTTCAATGCTTGAAATAAAATATTCTATTACAATCCATCAATCAAGTAATTCCTACAAAAGTTTAATTTGATTTAAAAATAGAAATAAAAAAATACTGAGATTTTTAAATTAATATAAAATTTTTATTTTCTATATATACCTTCCAAATTTACAAGAAAATAATTACTCATCAAGAGAAACAATGTGCACCAAATATCTTCAAATATAGATAATGAGAATTGATTTCACTTAAATAAGCAAGTCATTGTCCCCCCCCCTAAAAACTTTTTCTGGATAAAACAGAATTTCTACTTACCTTGAATCAGAATATCAATGAAATTAGTAATCTACAGGACGCTATTTAATTTTTCAAACAATTCAGTATACTTGAGTGTTATTTTCTTAAGAAAAGACTTACTTGAGTGTTATTTTCTTAAGTAAAATAATTTTAATGCCTCTAATAAGCTTTTAACATCCTCTCATAACTTTTGAAATAACATTCCACTTTTCTTAATATAAATTTTAAAAGAGCAATTTTTAATTATCATTTTGCCAACATCTCCATATTGGGTGAATTGTAAAAGTATATGTTGAATAAATTAAGTATTAATCTTAATACAACTGGAATTTTCAGTAATTTTTTTTTTTTTTTAACTGCCAAATAACAAATCAAAAAATTAATAACAAGAATTTATTTCTAAACCATTGATTTCAATCCTTCATATAGGAAAATAAAATATTTATGATAAATTAAATTCATAAAAGTTGAAATGGTTTTTATGATTGTAACTATATACATCTTCTTAAAAAGTGAATAATTATAAATTTGTTTACTTTTAGAAATCATTTAAGATAAAAGAAAATAGCCTGATTATGCACAAGGGATGATTAAATTTTTATGGTGGTAAAATTTGAATTACTAAATTTAAATCATCTTATGTTCATAAACTATAAACAGCATTGAAAAAGTAGTTTTTGTTACTTAATATATATATATATATATATATATATATATATATATATATATATATA
>JAPDSC010159884.1:98768-111869 GCA_026290005.1 Latrodectus geometricus
ATATATATATATATATATATATATATATATATATATATATATATATAAAATAATCCCTATAATTTATTTTCACATGAAAAGGTAATTTTTGTAGATTTTATATTTTTGGTAGTATATAATTTTCGCTTCATTTTATCATATCTTTATTATGAATATTAAACAACTTTTCTGTACTAAAAAGCTGAAATATTTCTTACTAAAAACAAAAGAACTTCTACTTAAGTTAATTTGCATCCATTTTTGAATTAACCTGATTTTGTGACATAAATTACAATTAAATATAAATCACAATTTAAACTAGATATGAAAGAATTTGATGATAAATTTTCAGTTTTAACTACATTGAATAACTTAATGGCTCAAAATAGTTTTTTACAAACTAAATGAGCAACTTTTGTATTAAATTTATATAATGCCCCTCTCTCACTTTCTCATCGCCATGTAATTTTGAATAAGTCTCAATAAATTAATATTTTAATTATTTAATAAAATATTTTAAATGAAGGTTGAACAAGAAATACAATAACTATTATTAATTGAATTAATTCAAAAATTGATTATTAATAGTTATTCTTTAGAGTAAAAATTTTGAAAAATTGTTCTCTAAAATATTTCTTAGACGTTTTTTTTCCCCCTCCCAACACCATAGAATAATACAACACACAAAAACATCAAAACACCATTTTTAGAAATCTTATTGTGAAGACTAAAGTATTTTTCATGAAAACATACACTTCAATTTTCATTTCAGAATCATCAGTTAGTCATAATTTTTTAGATAGGATACATAAATTGTTATTGTATTGATTCTAAAGTAAAAATTACAATTCTAATATTTCAGCAATTATAGCTCTCTTATTACTAAAATTTTACCCAATACAAAAATACCAATAAGGTTCTTTTTAAAAAATAATCATAAAAGTTAATCTACAAAATCTTTGACATTTTTTCTAAATTTATTGTGGTAATTTAATAAAAGAGTTAAAGCAAGGTGACACTCAAAAAAATAGAGGGAAAATAGGATAAGAAAGATTCACTCAATTCATCTTAAATTTAAAAATTACATTTACAAAGTACAATCAAAAACACAGCAGAGATAACTTCAGATGATTTTTATATATATTTTATTATATATATATCAGAATATTTAAAACATTTGTGAACTTAACATTTTTACAATAGTTTTATACTTGTAAAATCATTTTAGATTAAAGGAATTTTTTACATTAATTTTGTCAGAAGTACAAAATCAAACATTATCATACTTCTATTCTTGTGATAATTCTTAAAATAATTCAGCAAGTACTCTCAAAATACATTAATGAAAAATAAGAGAAAAATTTTTTATGAATTTCTGTAAAAAGTGAACTAAATACAAACAATAAGACATAAATGTTTCCTAAAAATAAATTATATACAATTATAAATCAAACAAAAAATATTTTAAAATTATTTGAATATCTTTCAGAAATATTTAAAAGCCTATTTTTGAATAAAATCATTTAGGGTAAATAGTACAGAAAATTATTAATGGAAATTATTCTATTAAATTATTAATTTAATAATTATTAATATAATTATTAAATTAAGAAATTACAATTTGACATAATTGAAATTTCATAAAAATTATGACATAATTGAAAGGCACATGAGTATGTAATGTTAAATTAATGTTTACTTATAATTCAAAAATATGTTCTGCATACCATAACATGAATTTCATAATATGCATATCATTTACAATTATGAAAAACTGAGTACAAATTTATAACAGTATGCAATTATGTCTCCAATTCTTTATATTGATTTAAAATTTTGGTACACAAAAAACAGATACTAAAAAATATTATTGTTCTCATAAACTTTGCAAATATATCAGGTATAACATTTAATGATTTAACCTTATTTTCTACACTTAAAACATTGACTATAAAGAAATGAAGCAACACATTGAAATTATAAATTTAAAATTTAATAAAAACTCTGACTACTATGTTTATTAAACTTTTTGACTATTTTAGAAAGTTAAAAACTATCAATACATTAAAAATGAAATACTTTATATTCCTCTTGAGACAGATTAAACACATTTTTTAACAGATTAAACACAGATTAAACACAAACATTAAACACATTTTTTTAATGATATTTAATATAAATTTACATGTAATTTACTCTCATTCATAAATAATTTTGAATTAAATTTGTGTCAATTTCTTTAAATTTTCATAAAAATTATGAAATATAATGATGCTTTGATGTAAGCTTAATCAAGTTACCATACTTCCTAATTTTCATTAAAATTTTAAGTAACATGCACTTTAAAGCAAATACACACATGCAACAATGATATAACTAAATTGTACAAAAATTTTATTAAAATACATTTTTTCAATAGGAAATGTAAATTCATTAGTACTTAAGAAAATGTACTTTGAGATATTTTCATGATAATTTATATACATTTCAAAGATAACTTTACTTCAAATATTATTGATATCAATACTGATATTCCATAACAAGAAAATAATTTAATTCAATAAACATAAGATAATGTGCAACATTCCTTAATGCAGAAAATAATCAAAAAACACATAGCAATCTTTGAATTCATGCATATAAAATTGTTATGCATATTTTATAGAAACCTTTTTAAATTATAGCTACAATTATAGACAAATTAATATTTCTAAAAGATTAACAATGAAAATAAATTAAAAACATTTGATTTCAAAATATTATAAAAATTTCCTACTTTTCCACAAACTTTCATTTTAAATTTCCAATTCATTCTTCAAATAATAAACTAAATATCTAAAATTACTTGGATTTAAAACAAAAAGTATATAAAAAAAGAGAATTTATTAATAAAATAATTTTTGTTTAGGATTGATTTAATTAAAATTATTATTCATCCGAATACAATTAATACAGAAATTTACATTTTAATTCCTTTTGTTACAATTTCTTTTTTCTTCGTATTTACTGTACTCACTTTTAGCACAAGTATTTCCTCTTCCTCTCAATATCTGAAAACGTTCATGGCACTTTTTTATAGTTAGAGAAAGAATTATAAACATTTGTTTCCAAAAGTCTAATTTTTAATTTAATAAAAACTGACTAAACATAACAATTTACAGCTTAAAGACAAAAACGTCAGAATATTTATAATTGACGGATGTGTGTCACCAGATGTGAAGTGAGATGATGTTTTAGAAGAAATTTTTTACCACACATTCCACACACAAAATTGCGTACACCTTTATGAATTAACGTATGCTTCTTGAAGTTGCCAGAATCATTGGTGGAATATCCACAATCAAAACAAACATGTTTTAATTGTGTATTAGGATTTCGTTTTTTGTTACTTGAAGTTCGTTGCTTCTTATAACCTAAAAAATTATCCATCAGTTCAATAAAAAAAACATAATAAAAAAGTTCAATAAAATAAAACATAATAAAAAAATTATCCATCAGTTCAATAAAATAAAACATAATAAAAAAGTTTCAAAAAAAAGCATTTAGTATATTTTATGCTTTACAATAACCACACAAACATATAGCACATTACTCTTAAATTTAAATTCAATATTAAAACATAATTTACTTCAATATAAAAATACTTAATTATATAAAACATACTTGAATTCAATATAAAAATATTTCTCTGAAAAAATAAAATCAAAATTTTAGTTTATATGAAATACATGTATAAAATGTATGCTAATGTACATAAAATTAAAGAAAGAATTTTAAAAAAAAATTAAAAATTATAATATTAACAATTCCAAAGGTTTTTCAATAAACTGATGCTAAGATTTTTACACCAAGTGATTTTACTCACTAATTTTTTTAATATGTTTGTTCTTTAAATAAAATCTACCCCAAACTCCAATAGTTCGTTTTTAAAAACAGATTCAGACTTAAATTTTTAGAAAACAGCAAACTTCTCAAAAACGTAACAAATGAACTTCATTTTTGTGTTAAAAACACATTTCTAAGACATCTAACTGACATTCACCTAATGAAACCTAACCTTATCTAATTTTATTTTTCTAGAATCCATTTCTGTTATTGTCTAAATATAAAGCTTGTTCTAAAAATGTTCCTGTCCTTTTTAATATTTACTTTATTCATTAGAATTCTTCAAAACAATATTTCTATGTCTAAAAACTCATAAAATTTTATTTTATGACCTCAAATTACCTTATTTCATACCACAATATTATATTTCATGCTACTCATATCAGATTAAATTCTTTTTATTCTAAACAAGAACATGGCTAAAAATATCTTTAATAGAAAAACAATATTTAAAAAGCGGAAAATTGAAAATTAAGTTAGTAACTTACAAAATCTAATACACACAATATATATATATATATATATATATATATATATATATATATATATATATATATATATATATATATATATATATATTATAATCAAAAACAAATGATGAAAAAATCAATCCTCTCTCTTTTTAGACTCCTCTATCTCAAAACTCCTAGTAGCAATTTTTAATGAAATAATATGTAACTATTCAGAAGCATCATTTAGTCATTGACAAAGTTTCTACATACAAGGACCTAATACTTCATTATTTTCAAACATTCATTATCTTTAAGTTTTTTTTTTTCTTCATATTTAGAACTCCATAATAAACATTCATATTAATTTTTTTTTTTTTTTTTTTTTTTTTTTTTAATAATTTACTAATGTAGCTCCATAATGTAAACTAGTAAGAAAATTTTTAACACTTAGAAAAAAATTCAACTTAATATAACAAATAAAATGATGTTTTTCTTCAAAATACATAAGCTTTGCTAAATGATATTCACTCTTATACTTTTCTTGGACTGGCAATTAGAAAACTATAGGTAACCTTCAATTTTACATAGCCAAAATTAATCTTACAAGGCAGAATTCATATAATTTTTTATGAAGTATTTAACCATGTCACTTAAACCAAGCTCTACTTGAAAAATTAGATAGATTTTCTATTACAATTTTAAAAAAAAAAATTATAATTAGATTTAATTCATTAATTGTTGATTACATCATCAAATGTGACAGTATAAAGGTGATGTTATCTTAAATAAAATATATTTTATCTACTCATACTGAGCGATTTTATTTATGGAAGACGATAAATGGAGTTAAAACTTTCTAAGAAAATAAAATTATAATTTTGTCAACAAATCTTATTCCAATATCTTACATAAAAAATGCTTTTGCAAGATTTATTAAGTTTTATATAGAATGTTTCAAAAGACAAGCTATAATAAATGAAAGGCACAAAAAATAAAATTTCTTATCTTTTTAAGACCAAACAGTATTAAAAAAGAGAGTCAAAAAACCTTATTATCAGTATCTTAAAATATATAATTATAAATAAAATTCAAGAATAAATTCTTAAACCTTCATGATACACCAAATCTTAATTTGTTTGAGCATTATTCAAGAGATCATTTCACTGAATTTGCCTCCAACGAAAATAACTATATCCTCTTCATTGCCAATGATGGGCAGACATATTTAAAACTCCTAGAAAAGAATCAACAATGCAATGCAGGGTGGATGAAAGAATCCCTCCCTGTAGGCAACCAGTTTTAGCTTAAATCCTTGTTCCTTCCATCGTTGAAATGCCTGTTCAAACTTAAATTCACGTGGGAAAAGTTCACTTCTTTGGAGAAAGTTAATTTTTGACCAAAGAAACTCTTCTTTCCCAAATCAAGATTCCTTTTTTTGTGAAGGTATTTATAGTAGTGTTTTGAAAACTTAAAAGACCTTCATTATTATACCAAGTCTCAACTCCTTTGAAGTGTCATGAGACATGATGCTAGAGAGTGTTTCACAAAGAGCTGCTAGAGCAAATGCTAAAGAGTGTTTTACCTCTGACAAAAACTAGATCTGCATACCCAATAGCGTTTATGCCAAACAAGTTTCAAACCTTCAGAAAGGAACATACAAGACACATGAAGATGCCCAATTTTGGCTTTGAATATAACATTTCTTCTAAAAAAAGGTGGAGCTGACAAATCTGCATATAAGTAGATTTTTAATCCAGAAGCAGATAATGGTATTAATTTCTTTCCTGATAAGAATAGGCATCCTTAATATCTAAGAAAAAAAAGCTAAAGCCAAATTTTTAGTTTTATAGTTCTACTGCAAAATGAAGAACAGTTTGTAAATCAAACTGTCAGGGGATATACCTAGTTGATATACATATTGAGAGTTTGAAAGTGGATTATCCACTAAACAATACTTCTTTAATATATTTAACTATTAACTTTTCATTTGCCTTTAGAAGATATTAAGCTAATAGGTTTAAAAGATTTAGCCTCACACTAATTATTTTTCTCTATTTGAAAAAAAAATTTGTATGCTTCGAAACAATAACTTGTAAAATTTCCAGAGCAATATGTGTTCAAAGATTATGCATGCTCTAAAAATTTAACAATCAAAGGGGGAATATATTGGACTCCTATAATAAAAAGAGGGAGTATAATACCATCTATTTCTAACATTTTGAAACTTTAGCAGAACATGAAAACTATGTAATTTTATCATAAACAATGATAAAATTCCAAATAGGTTATAGTGTCCTACAAACATAAAATTACAAAGATTTAGGTAGTTATACCTATTTTAATTAACTTAAGACATCATTTTAATAATCTCTAGCAGAAGTAGACATATTCTTAATAGTAATTTTACCAGGAATTCTTTTCTGGATTCTTGATAATTATATGGTCAGTACCAATTTGCATTTTTGCTACTCAACATTTTTCTTTGCTCAATTAAGAAACTTTCTACTTTCTCTACATAACTGCTTAACTATTTAAATTACCAAGGTGCTACAGTCACGAACAAGTATTATTGATCTCATAGATTTGATAGTAAGGTATGAGAATGACACACTCAAATAATCAATAGCCAACTGTAAATTTTCTGCTGAAGATAAACTTATCAAAATCACATTCTCCGACTAAGATTTCCAAGTTTTGGAGGAATCTCAATTATTTTTAGGTTTCTACCAACACTATTTGTGTCTGGAATAAAACACTAATACAAGGGGTGATCAAATGAAAAAGTACGAAACAACATGATGGGCACAAATGCAGGCTATTCAAAATATACATAATAGGTTTGAGCACAACAATCTCACTGATGAACAAGCCACAGGATTCATTGTTCCCAGAACTCCTGTAACCATGACGAGACTTAGTCCTTCACAGCATCCTTGAGTATGTCCTTCGAGTTGAAGCGTTTCCCTTTCGGGTGTTTCTTCAGAGGACCAAATACATGGAAATTGCAGGGCAATATGTCCAGACTGTAGGGCAGATGGTCCAATGCCTCCCACTTGAACTTGGCCAGTTCCATGTATGTGACTCTGAAGATGTGTGGATGTGCATTGTCATGGAGCAGAACCACACCCTTTGTGAGCAGCCCCAGTCTTTTGTTCCTGATTGACCTGAAAAGGTGTCGGAGTGCCTCGCAGTACACATTGGAGTTTATGGTTTTTCTGTGCTCAAGGAATTCCACAAATACCCAACATTAAAAAAAACGGTGAGCAACATTTTTCCCGCTGATTTGAACTTTTTAGGAGGAGGTGATGACACATGCTTCCACAGCATACTGTCCCGTTTTGTTTCTAACTTGTAGTGATGAAATCAGGTCACATCACTTGTAACGATGTGCTACATAAAAACGGGGTCTTCATGATACTGAAACAGATGTTGCAGTGCTAGTTCCAAATGAAGTTCTTTCTCTGGTCAGTGAGCAGCTTCGGAACACAAGTAGCACACACCTTCTGATATTGCAACCTGTCATGAACAATTGTCCACATAGTTCCATAGTTGACATCCACCTTCACCGTTAACATTCGCAATGTGACACGCCAATCACTTCTCACTATGACATGCACCTTGTCAATGATATTGCTTGTGATTACAGTGTTTCCCTGGCCTGGTTTCAGGTCATCACCCACACTCTTACGGCCTGCACGAATATGGGCACTCCATTTTCTGACAGTCAGAGACATATTTCTCACTGTAAATGGTCACCATTCAGCGAGGAATAGCTGTCGGTTTCTCACCTTCTGCTGTCGAAAATTGAATAACACCTCACTGCTTCTTAATCGTCAAGTTTTGCAACATGAATGACATTCTATCCTAATATAGACTGCTGCATCATTTGGACGCCATTTTTGATAAAAGCCTCTGCTGTCTCCTGCACATGCCCAATTATCTGCATTGTGCAAAGGAATTAATAATATATTGATCATTCAAAAGTAATAACAAGCCATACTATTGATAACAACATGACATAGATTAGATTTATCATGCCAGTCATTTTAAGCATACAAGGTGATAATTCATGAAAGGTTAATAATTAGACCAATACCAGAAGTATAAAAAGGATTTTGAGCCACTGCAAAATCCAAGCTTAAAATGGGATTTGAACCCACTAATTGGTGAACTGAATGCTAACCATTTGGCTTGCCAGCTTGGCAATTAAAAAGGTTAGTGATTAAGTAATAAGATTTCTCTAAAGTGAGCAAAAGTCCTAAATGGACAAGACTCACACAATCATTGGAGTTTGAAAGAAAGAACCATGTATGTATGATATGAAGAGAAAACAATTTAAAAATAATAATTGAAAAACTACATTGTTGCAAATCAAATAGTAACTGCAACCAAATTTACATACAAGCACTTGACAAGTGATGTACAAAATACACCAGAGAAAATCTTCAAAGCAAAGTGATGTCTACTCTACATAAAACATATTATCCATAAATAATACAATAGAAGTCAAATATATAATTGCAGACTCAAATTACAGAAGTACAATCAATACCACAAGACAAATATAAGCATATTTTGAAAATATATAGTAGAAGTTTTTAGAAGAATTTTCAAGAGAACTCCAAGAATTTTACTTCTTTGACTTTTGGTACAGGAGTGTTGATAATCAATGTGCAAATCATGATGAAAGATAGTTTTCTAGCAAAAATAGGTACAGATTTTTTTTATTAAAAGGTTTTGCACACTGAAGCAAGTTCAACTATTTGTAAATGTTCCTCATTTAAATCCATATTTGATCTCAACAAGATATTCTAAGACACCAAAATATAATGTAATATGAAAAGGAAGGTGATAATGAAAGATGTAACTTATATGAAGATTAGAAAGAGTAATAATAAAAAAAAAAAAAACTGAGGAACATTCTCAGCTTGGTTTAAATTATGAGAACAAGATTTAATACTTTAAAAAACATAGAAGCTTCAAAAATTCAAAATATACACTTGAAAATTATAATAAAAAGCAAAGTAATGCATCACAGGAAAGATATCACATTGTCAAAAATGCCATGTCTTCAAAATATCGATTAAATTAGTGAAGAGAAAATAAAAACTAAACGATTTCTCAACAAAAATGTATTGGAAATTTTAGCTTTCAAGTAAAGGATGTTGTCACGAGACAACCTGTGAAGAAGGAAACATGGAGAGAAATGCATTTTTTCAGGAAAGAATGTATTTCTGACATTGATATTCTGATTGATAAGAGACATTAGCTATGCATTCAAGACCTATTGAGATGCTTTCTTTCACCTATTATAGCCTATCTAGGAAATGACAAGATGAAAAAAATTGCATGAAATAATTTCTTACTGTTAAATTTAACAATAACAGAAGTAATGGAGAACAGATGATCAAATCAAGCAAATTAAATGTTCTTGTAGGCTAATAAAAATATGTTTTTTCATCAGTATTTAAGAGACAGGGACAACTTGTCTGAAATAAAAGGTTTTATTTGGTGACTGAATGAATTGATACTATTATTTTCCTACAAAAATCATGATCGTTGAAATTATGGAGTATCAAATATGAAGTAGGCAACTGCTTTCCTAAAACATTAAGAATTTTTCAGTGACTAACATCATGTAGTGATAAGTAAACTGCTGACTATTAAGATTGCTACTCCAAGAAGGCAACACTACCCACATAAAATTTACACAATAGCAAAATATGATATACAAATTATTAGATTTTCATTATATTCTTATAAAATAGGTTATATTAATGCTCACAATGCATCCCTAAAGTAGTAATGACTCAAACAGAAGATGCACTAATTACTTGTTTTGGTTTCAGTTTGTTTGTTGGTCAACGATTATATTTTGGGAACAACTTTGATATACCCCCCCCCCCCAAAAATTACGTGCCAAATCTGGCACTATCTACAGACTTTTTAGGGTTGCTCTTTCTTATTTTGGTGTTGCTATTTTAGGTTTTTTCAGCTTTTAGATTTTTGCTGTTGCCAAATTTAGTATTTTCTTGCATTTTGTACCATTTTTTGAGTTATTTTTTTTAAAGTTTTTTTATGTATTAATTATTTGTACTTAGCGAGAATCCATCTTGGCGAGAAAAAAAGCGCCAAAAACAGGTATTTTGGGTTAGTGTGAAAAAAATGTCGCCAAATTTCCGCTAATTGCAAGCAGGGACCTACAGCTTAAAGTGGATTCTCAACCCACAAATTGTTGAACCTAAGGCCAGTGCTTTAAGCACAAATTATTTAATCCATTTATGCTGATTAATATACTGAAGACCACAGTAACTTCCTATTTATCTGAAAGAGGCCAAAGAAATGTATTGGTTTATAAGGGTATTAATTACAGAAACTTAATTTTACAGGCACATGGTCACCAAGCAGAGAAAATATAGGTAAATTGGAGCCCATGAGAAACCAATAGCAACAGAACAGTGATAGTATCTCAAGAAAATTCTAAACTTTCTAAAATGTAACCATAACTATGGAAGAAAAGGAGAAAAAACAGAAATAAAGAAAAAAGAAAAGGACAGATCGCAAGGGTGTCTCAAGATTGTGACATCTATATTTACTAAAAAAAAAGTAAACCTCAAAATGATATATTTCAGGAGAAATCACATAGTATTCTTGCAAATTACTATATATTTTAATGAAATATGCTTAAGATATTAAAATATATTACAAAATAGTATGGTTTAATTATTTAATACTGTTAAAATATTTTTCAGACTAATAGTGCACATCAAGAAAACTATATCAACAATTATATATCAACAATTATAAAGATTTATCTAAATAAAAAAAACATATTTTTTCTGTTAAGTACCTATCTTATAACTTTTTTATTATTTTCATTTTCATTTCAAACTAAAATTAAAATTTGTAACTGAATTTTTTTGCACAATACATTAACAATACAAATTAATCATATCTTTCCATTGAAATTAATTATACAACTAAGGTTTTCACATATAATTATTTCATAAACACAGTTGATATATTCCATTCAAGCTAATTAAAAAAATTTATATTAACATATATAAATCATTTACTCAAATATATACAAAATATTAAACTTTTTAAATGACAATTACAGCAAATAAAACAAATTTTAATTGTAGGTATTTTAAATGTAATTATTTTTAAAAATTCAACCAAATTACATGAATTAAATAATTCTTATGTCCGAAAATCAAGAATTAACAAATTTTCTATAAAAATTGACTGATATGAAAAATTTTATATTCTCTTTAAATTAAAAAAAATAATGCTTCTTAAGATAAAATACAAGTTTAAAAGAAATTTTAATTTTTTTAAACATTAAAATTATTATATTTAACATCTTAAAAGTCTACACAATATTTTCTCACGCAAGTTTTCAAATTTCATCACAATTTATATCAAGTTTTCATAGTGAAATTCTGTAATTTTTTTAGTGCTGTTAAAATAGAATATTTTTTTGTAATTCCTTTTATTTAATATAAATAAAAAATTTTAAATTATATTTTCAAAAGATACAATTGGTTTAGATTAGTTTGGTTTCAACTGGTTCGCTCAATTTTTCTCCCCCCCCCCCATATGTGGGCTAATAGACCGGAATCTATGGTTTACAGAGGATAATTGGATTTGTATAAACATCCAAGACCAAGATGATATTCAAGTCCACAGGCTGTTGAAGCTAAGACCAGAAACATTCAGCAGCAAGCTCAGCTCAAAAGATACAATTCATTTTTTACACTTTCATATTTATTCAAAAATCTTAAAATATGACTTCCAAAAATTGTGCAATATTCTTTGTGCAGAATCATGCATATAGCATTTCCACTTTCATGCAAATTTTACAACATATTAGCAGAGCTGTCAAGAAAAATTGGTAACACAAGCATCAAAAACTGAGATGTTAATTTGTTCTAGAAGGTGAAATATTTCTGCTGATTCATTATCAAACTAATTTTTGAGAGGAACTAAAATACTTTAAATGTTCCCATTTCAAAATATTCTGTAAATAAAATCAAAATAAAATATAATTAACCAGATTAATTTTTCTTAAATATATTAGATTCCCTTATTTTTACAATTATTTCACATTTCTCCAGTTTATTTTTTTTAACTTTAATTTTTTAAATTATATTTAAAAATTATATTTTATATTATATTCAACAAAGTACTGCCAAAGATATTATATCCACAGTTTTTAATATCAAATATAATTCAATTTAAAAAAAAAAAAACCGTTTTTCAAAATAGTAGCCAATTATTAGCGAATGCAGCAATTTAAGAAATTTAAAAGATTATTCATCAATATTTCAGGCACATTTGGGTTTTAATTATAAGAAAGATTTTAAGTGTTTACTGTTAATAAATAAATATATCACAACTTAGTTATAAAAAAATATAAAAAAATTTATTATTTGCATTAAAAGTTTTAAGTTAAACTCATAAAAAAATCAAATTTTTGAAGTAAATAATAAAGATAAGAATTATGAAAGATTTGTAATTTAATTCAGTAATAGGGGTTAAAAAGTACAAAACTTAAAATATTCTTAAACTAGTTATCTCAATACATGCATACTTACACATCACCTACAAATTTTTAAATATTTTTTCAGCATATTTGATATACAAACTTTTGAACAAAAGAATTGCATCTTTAATTTCATATAGCTACATATACGTTTTACCAACAATTTATAACATCTAATGTCCAGCTTATTTATATATATATATATATATATATATATATATATATATATATATATAT
>JAPDSC010159890.1:3504-37583 GCA_026290005.1 Latrodectus geometricus
ATAATTGCATATATGCGTACCGTTGTATATATGCGTATCGTACAAGGGACTGGCGTATCGTACCGTTCACTGGGAATTAACCAATTTAATGAAACTCAATTAATTCTGATTTAAAAATGAACAGAAAAATGTATTTTAAACGCTTGCTGAAAAAGAATTTTCTTCTGATGAATTAAACACGAGAATTATTTTATAACAGAGTTTAAATCTCTTTGTTTCATGGTAGCAAATATAAATCATGATCACGAGAATTACATGAAACTGTTTCTAAAACTCTATTAGTTTCTCCACTAAAAGCTAAGTTCTGAGAATGTAAATAAAAACTTATTGTTGGGTGCAAATTCTTTTCCATTATCTGAGATTAATGCTAAAGGTCTCCACGTGATTTGTTTATCACATTGTATTTGTGATAGAATGAGTTTTCATGTTCTTTGCCCCAGATCAGTAATTATCAACCATTTTTTTGTTCGAATATTCCTTTTGCGGATCTATAGCAGCATACTTTACTCATAAATAAGAGAGAATAAAGAAAGCTATAAAAATAATAATGTACTAAATTAAAATATTATTTAAATACACATTATTCATTCAATGCTTGAAAATATGCACAATTATTTGCGAGTAGAGTTTGCTTCTTTGTACACTAATTTATAATTCCTGACGAAAGTATTAATTTATTAATGAAAATATTAGGTTCAGGAAAAAGTAATCCATTATTTTTTCGGTAGACGTCTGTAGTGATCGCTATCTCGTGAGGTATCTATCAAACAATTTCAAATTTATGCTCGTTGGAAAGGTGACATTTGACACTAAAATATTCTCTTGCGGTTTTTTGTTTGATTTATTCAGTTATGAGTACAAGGTTTTAAAAATAGAAGACAACAAACAGAAAATTCGATACATTTTAATTTTTCTTTTATAATGGCGAAAATGCTAACCAGGTGGCTAAAATTGTGAAAGGTGTTTATCGTCCTATGTATGACTGTAACAACCAGTTACGCACAATTTTGGTTTTGTCGTTTCCGTTTGGGTATTTGGATGCTAAAGATGCACTTCGCATGGATACAACATCGTCGAGAATGTCTATAAAATATCAAAAATTATCAAACTTGACAGCATGTCAGCAATCGTAGCTTCGCACAAGACCTAAAAATCTACATGAAAACTGTTTTAAACCTTTTTACAAAGCGAATCTAAAAGAAGTTACAAAAAGTTCACGTAAAAATAATGGATTTCTTTTTCCCCAAACTAATATATTTAATTGTTATTAAGATAATAATAATAATTAAATATATATATTTCTTTACTATTAATATATTAATAATATTTTAAATTATTATTACAAAAACTGATAATTTAATGAGTAATATTGCAGTTATATTTTTTAATTTCTTTTAAAATTTTCTTATAATTTAATGAGTTAGAGGTTATAATTATTCTTTTTCTCATCAAGAATGTGACGATTTGAATATCAATCAATATTTGGAGGGATTCAAAATTACGATCAAATAAAATTCGCATCCAGATATGTCTTTTTGGATACAATAGTTTCGTAAGCTGTTGATTAGCGAATAAATTGAATTACTTTTTTTAAAAAATAATTCAATTATATCAATTAAATATTAAGATTAAATAAATTTTGCTTCCTTTTTGTAATTTTTCTGGAGTAAATTTAGTTATCGAAAATTAAAGGAATTTCATAATTATTTTTTGTCAAATTCAATTAAGTTGGTTAATTTTTTCCAATATTACTTTTATTAATGTTTTAGAATTAGATTTAATGAAAATAATATTCTTTGTTTTAACTATAAGCT
The DNA here is from genome assembly GCA_026290005.1 of Latrodectus geometricus. Classification (NCBI taxonomy): domain Eukaryota; kingdom Metazoa; phylum Arthropoda; class Arachnida; order Araneae; family Theridiidae; genus Latrodectus; species Latrodectus geometricus. The sequence goes on from JAPDSC010159890.1 coordinate 5,319, forward strand.
TGTGTCAAGGGATTTTCAAGATAAATTTGATAAGGGACTAATATCAAATTTGGTTTCTTAAATCCTAATTAAATCCAAAAAGATCGATTTCAAATGTGTAATGAATGAGCTTCAATTTTCTTGTAAAATTCTACTTTAAAAAGACATTTTAATAACACTTTAGAGTGTAAAATTTAATAACAGTTCTTAATCAGACATCAATTTTACAGTTTGGGAGATTTAAAATTTTCTGTAAGATTTATATATATATATATCAAAATTTTTTGCTTGTCTTTCTATCAAGAAAATTTGAGGTATCATAATTGGAAAACGTTTTGTCAGATTTTGTTTCCAAATTTTATTAAAAAAAAAAATCTTTTTGACTCTTCTAAATCTATTCTCATCAAAATTCGAAAATTTCCTTATATGAATGTAATTTTTAATATTTTTCAGAAATTTATTCTCCAATGTAATTCGAAATGTCCTCCGGGATTTAAAAATCTTAAAACTGATTTTAAAAAAAAGAAGTTGATTTTATAATAATGATAAATTGATAATGTGATTTTGTTTTCCTCTTGAAAAATTAGAACCTGGATAGAAAATATAATAAAATGACAATTTTCTTAAGTAAATGAAAGTGTTAACGATGATATAGAGAATTTGAAACTTTCATCGAATGAAAAACGACTTTATTTTATTCTTTAATTTACAGAAATGGGATCTAATATATCGCCTTCAAGCAACCAGTAAATATCGAGGTGAACTCTTAGATTCAAAATATAATTTCAATATTTGAAAAAAAATGACAGTAAAAACTATTGTCGCAGCGAATTTCTTTCAATAAAACTAAATTAAAATTAATACATTCAGTTTTCCTCGTTACTAAAATATCTTTATGGTCAAACACGTTTATCTACGTAGACTAGAATATTTCACATTGTTGAATTAGAAGATTAAACATGATTAAATAGTTTAACATTTCTTCAGGCATCTGTGAATCAACTATGTCTGTCACACAGATATTTATGTAAATCATCTATATCACTTAAATAATTCTCTCATCTAACGTTAAAGAATAGAAAAAGAAGGTAAGTAAGTATAATCTTTTTTTAAATAAATGTTCTTCTTATATACCATAGCATATAGTGAATTCCTTTTTTTATTGTATCATTTAAATCAAGCATTAAATTAAGGTCTGCAGAAGATTATCTGTGTAGTAAAATTCTTATTCTATTTGTCAGTCGAATTTTTCTATGGGATTCTATTTAAAACGTTTGCACAGAATAGAATGATTCTTATATCAGAATGTTGGTCTCTGGCAAATTTAAAATTAAAGCTATATTTCCTTCGAAAAACAAAATGGCATTTTTCTCCGGAAATCTGTGTGGGATGTAGTTTTATCCTAAAATTCAAGTCACTGATGGTTACTGAGAATAAGGGAAAATTTTAATGTTATCAGATTTTCTATATTTACATTCCGATAGTATAATTTCATTTAAATAATGATATTTATTGTTCCTTTAGGTTTTTCAAAAAGTATTTTTTCGCTCATTAAGGCGTATGTGTTTTCGATTTTCCCACTACACCGCTTATAGGAAATGCATTGAAACGCAGATGAAAAGAGTGCAAATTTCAATATTTAACAATTTTCAAGCATTTAATACCTAATTCGATTTGTTTTCTACTGATATATTTTTAGGTAACATTTTGAACAAAATTATATATATATATATATATATATATATATATATATATATATATATATAGCTTGGCTCTTAGTTTATTCTTAAACCATTGGCTGAAGAGAAGATGGTATTTTCTCTTATTATCTATAATTTTTACACAAATTGTAAAATTAATTGTCTCTCCAATAAGTTTCCTCGACAGTTCTGCATCTTTGAGAATAAAATATTCAAAGTATGGAGTTGGTAAAGATTGTTAAATTTCTCTTTCAAATAATTGTTAGTTATTGATTATTGCCGCTTAAAAAGAACTTTTTTTATAGCGATTAGTTAATACTGTTTACAAGAAGAACCCTGGCTTCACGAAAAGTTGTATGGAAATATTTTATGCATCATTAAAACGAAAATATAATCTTGAGATCTTTTGAAAATTCTTGTGAATGTGTTTTGAACACCCCAGATCGTTTGGCCACAGTTTAGGAAACAGTAGTCTAAAATAAACGTTTTTAACTATAATTAAGTTTATTCAGTAAATATTCTTGGTTTTTATAAACTTAGCGCATAAAAACTTTGCCTTCACGGAACGATAAAAACTAATCAGTCGGCTTATTTGACCAAAAAATAAATAAAATAAAATAAAAAGAAAATTTGTTTTCAAATAAATTTCGAACATTTAATCGAATCAATATCGTGTTTATGCTGTCAACATCTGAATGCTTTAATCGTATTATTTATTTCATTGCAAAAACGAAAGAAAAAAATTTAAAAAAAAAAATCAGGCTAGATTTTACAAGCGCATAAATGGCGATATAGTCTAAACATTTATCTTTGTGAAGAGGATATTTCGAAATTGGAGGTCATGGCCTGAATATGAATAAACCTCATACGTAAAATAAGGACACGATTCTTATTTTTAAAAAATATTCTTTAAGAATTTTTGCTTAGCACGGAACCATGTCTTATTATTTTCTTATAAAAAAAATACGAATGTCATACTTTTCGGCATTCTTTTTTTTAAAAAATAAAGTGGCTTTAGGAATAAAAATAAACAAATTACACTGAAGCTAGATGGCTTTAAGACGAAATTTTAAGTAAAAATAATAATACTTTAAAATAAACATTTAATTTTTATTCGGTGCGTGATGTATATTTTTTAACAAATCTCAATTTTCAAATAATAAATATTTTTTTTCCTATTGAAAATTAAATAAATGAAAAATTTATAAATATAGTTTCAGAGATATAGTTATTTATGACCATAATGTCAAATTAGATAATTTTTAAATGGTGCATTATCAATAACAATGTGTGAAAAAGTAAAATTTTCATTTGAAAGTTGATTTTCTGTTTTAAATTTTTAAATTACCTGAGTGTTTTATCCTCTATTTTAATCCACATTAGTAAGTTATCCTCAAAATCGACAGAAATCCATTTTTAATAGCATAGATCGGTTTTGTTTGTTTGTCACTTAAAGGTAATTTTTTTCACTCGAGAGCTAATTATTATATTAGAAAAGAACCTGCAGTTTAAAGTAGATTAAGAGCTACTGCGCATATTAAATCTCTTAGGTGGGAATCGAACTCATAAATTTTTGAACCGAAGGCCAGACCACAAATTATTCGCTCGTCCAAAACTGTGGATTGGAAATATTATAGCAAAATTTAATTTATGAACTGAGACTCAAAATAATTGTCTTCCCTCCCCACAAACTCCGTCTTTCAGAACATTTTGGATAACATGTCTCTTCCTGCTATAATCCATTATTACAAACATATAGCCGCGGTGGCCTGGTTGATTAAGGCATCATTCTCGTTACCAAAAGGTGGTGAGTTTGAATCCCGGCTTAGCCGAAGATCCGTCGTGATACTAAGGGTGACTGAGGCACGTAAAATCTGTCGGGTCGCAATGTCCTCCATGTTCCCATTCCAAATTAATACCTCTGGGGGTGGTTAGAGCTAGGCTTTGGGTCTTCTCTGCTTTCAATCTCTAAATTGGAAGATTCAGATGGTGCTGCCATCTATGAGCCAAAAGTCATACTTCCACCTTCGTATAAGGGTATTATTGACCATTGTGATACAAATCTACAGCAAAAGTTTGATTTCTGGTTGTTTCAGTTGAAATTGTTCTAATTATAATATCATGGGCACAAAAGAATATTTTCTTGCAAATAATTGGAATTCGTTCTCCAATTTACTGTGGTAATCTAAGATATTAGTTTTAAATTAGTATATTACACACACATTGCCTTCAAATTTGTGCTGGATTTTAATGAATTTTTTTATTATTTGAAAAATTTATTTTAGGTCATATATTTTCATTAGAATGGCTAGTTGTAGGTAATTGGATTAATAATTTTGTAAAAAAAAAAAAATCATGTTTTCTATTTTGAAGCATTCAATGGGTACAATTCAAAATGTCTTCTGAATCGGCAATATTAAAAATCATTTGGAATTCTAGTGGTAAACGTATAGTTTTCCATGAATATTTCCTCGCTGTAAGCAAGCCCATCTTATAACAGTGTCATTGCCCATTGTGTCATGGCACTTGGTCTTGTTCAAACGATATAATAGACTTTGTAAAGCGGTCTTTATAATAATTTGCAGTTAAGTTATAAAATCTATGATATCAATTGAAATTGCTTTTTCATGATAACATTTTAATTGATAAAACACAATATTCATGGATGAAATTGTTCTTGTGAAGGATCTGGTGACAGTGTGTGGAGAAATCAGAACAATTTTCAATATTTCGCCAACATCGACTCACATCTATACCTCTAAATTATTGATGAAGATCATTTCTTATGAATTTTATCTTTTCTTGTAAAAATATTGCTCAACTATTACGAGGTTTTACATTGTTTAAAATATCCCAGAGTCTCTTTCCTGAACAGATATATCTGTATTCACAAGTTAACTATATATTGACTTATATGGGCATGGTTTCCTTTTAAAAATTTGAATACCCGTCCCCTCAGAGAATTTATTTGTACAGTTACGCTGATGTATTTTTTTTTGAAATACACTTAATATAAGTACTTGTTTAATTATTCACATTAGGTGTACCAAATGTTAAGGACCATTATTACCTAAAGTAAAAATTTTTCTATAATATTTAATAAAATTTATAACTTAAAAAAAGATTTTAAATGCCTTTTCATCATTTAATTAGTAATGTTATATGTTGATAAATAAAAATACAGAACACAATTTAAAATATTAAACATAAATATGTATGCAATAAAATTAAATAGTTAAATAGCAAATCAGTGTGAAAATATTTTATTCCGATGTATGACATGTTCTTATGAAATCTTTTTTTTGACTCAGAGAAACTTAATATAAAATCTAGAATTATATAAAGTTATTAATTTAAAGTTTTTTTAATATTCAATAGAGAATATATCATAATATTTTATATAATTACATACGTATGATTTTCTTAAATTAATAATGCGAGTGAAAATATAAAGGAGTTTTCTTTCCCACACATTCTAATACATTGGAACACTAACTCATAGAAATAGTTCCATACGAATTCGATTTTAACAAGAACGAAGTGAAATACTTTATTTTCTTATGCATTGTTTTCTAAAAATGTCAGAATAATGCTGCTTTGTTCCAGTTTTTTTTTTTTTTTTTACCATCCAAAATTTCAGAATTCAAAGAAATATTCTGTATGAGGTCAGTAATCAGATTTAAATTCGTTTGTAGTTCATTGACCACATTTTATAAGATAGATTCCAATTCTTTAATGTTTTCGGTATACATATTTCTATTTGTATTACTTTTTTGCTTATATCCAATATATACTTCATGAAGATTTATAGAGATATATAATCAGCTATTGTAGTGCATCAAAAAAATAATGAATTTCTTTTTCTCCAACCTACCATATTTCATTTTGAAAACTGAAAATGATTTAATTCATTTCGAATTAAAAAATTAATAATATTAAAACCAAGCAACATTGTCAATTTTCTTAACTTAAAGTATAAGAGAATTTGAATAAAAAATTATCACATTTGTTATAAAAAAGATCAATTAATATTTTATGTAGAAAAGAAATCCACCTGGAAAATTTAATCTTAAGAGTTTTTAAAGTAAGAACCTTTACGGTTTAGTTTATTTAACAGAAATGTTGTATGGATGAGATTATTGCTAAATTTTAATTCTGTGTTTTCCCTTCTATTTTTTTAATATAAGTGTCAGTAATTCATTTAGTTAATAAAATTCCTCAAACGCAATACAGTTTCTAAAAAAGAATTTTTTTATGAATGCAATAAATTTGCTCTTAAATTATTGAATTTGCAAGTACAAGTAATTTAAGTTTTTCATAAACTGTATAACCAGATTATATTGACTCAAATATTGAATTTAAGAAACGGTTGGAGTTTATCGTTAAAATTGCTTCCTGTATAACTCATTAAACAATGCTATTTCTTCCATTTTTTTATAAATACACTTCATTCCTGTTTTGCTAAAAAAAATGAATAACAATAGTTATATGACAATAATTTATGACAGAAAGAGTCATGAAAGTTTCCTATATAATCACATTTCCCACCGGGAAACATTGAAGGAAACTGAAGTCTTAACTGACGTTTTTACTTTTTCCTTCAAATCATGTTATTCACTTTTTTGTGATTTCATTTCACTGAAACAAAATCTCACTTTCTAAGCAAGTGGTGCATCGTTTGGAGACAATTTTTTACTTCCGCGTGGTGTTTGTGCATCCAAGCTATCAGATACGCTCAATTAGACAATGACACAAAAGAAATCTTGTCCAAAAGTAGAAAATAACGTTTTCTTTAGCCTCATTTTTTTTTTTTAAATTAGTGTAGAACTTAAAAAAGTATTCTTGCTTTTTATCAATATATATATATATATATATATATATATATATATATATATTGTTATGAAAAATCCACCAAGAAAATTTAATCTTAAGAGATATTAAAGTAAGAACATTCAGGATTTTTATATTTGACAAAAATATAGTATAGATCAGACTTATTGCTAGTCGACTACTAGTTTTTGTTTTCATGTTTTCTCTCATATTTTTTTTCTTTAGTTTTATTCTTTTTCTTTAGTTTTTCTTTAATCTTACTTAGTAAATCTTAGTAAATCTCTGCCAAAATTTCATCATCAGGATTAATCGGGATTTAGTTTTACTTGTACGTAGATAATCCTCTGCTTTTTAAACTAATATTTATCCGAAATGTTTTAAGGGAGGCTTTAATTTCATAAGTTCGAATATTGGGTTGTGAAATAGTACTCTTGTATGGTTACGCCAACATAAATTTCTGATCATGAATTTACGTTATATGATATTTCACTTTTTGAATAAATAATGATAAAATAATGAATTTTTCCAAAAAATAATAAGTTTTGGAAAAAATCTGTTTTTTTTTTTTTTTTTTTTTTTTTTTTTTTTTTTTTTTTTTTTTTTTACAATTTAGTATACATCTCTTTTAACAAATATTTTGTTTAAAAAATTACCATTATACAAAAAGAAAATTATTTTTAATTCTTTCAGGAGTGAAAATTTTATTTTCATTTTTTGGTAAATAAAATTTATATAAAATACATATGTGATTAAAAGAAAACTATTTTCATCAATATATCTAGCTTTTAATTTACCAAGTGAAGAGTTGCTGTCTAATTAGCTATGTCACTAACTACAACTAAGAAATTTTCTGATTTTGCTATCAGTTTCATTTCGCAAAAAATTCCGGAAGTAACACGTGATAGACTATTCACAAGTATGATTCATATTTTTCTCATAAATTATATACTTCGTTGACGAATGTGAGAGATTAGAAAAATAATTATAAACCCTCTAAAATATTATAAATTCAGCATATTAAAAAGCATTTATTAGAAATTATTTTTAAATAATAATTTCTAAGAAAATTTGAGAGAATTTTTAATTATTAAATAATAATTAAAAACTCTCTCAACTTTTCTTTTAAAAATATTGGAAATAAATTATTATTATTGAGAATTTTATATCAATGTCAGAAATTGTCAATCAATTATTATTTTTATAATTGATTGATAATAAACTGTATGATTGGTTAAATTATTTTTTAAATTATGATTATAATATTTGAAAATAATTTTATTTTCAAAAATTACAACTGACCTCACTTCAAAATCTGAATTTCAGTAACAATTGAAAACAAAATTGAACAATGGGAAAAAATACTTCAATTGTGAAACTATAATCAAGTAATTCTGTTCTGAACTTGTGAATTAGTATTAAATTATCATACCAAGAATATCAAATGCAAAAGGACTTTCATTCTCTTCCATTTCTCATTTTAATAAGGTAAGCACAATAATATGAATTTTCCCATGTAAATGTGTCACATTTATCAGTAGGTGCTTCTCTGACCATTGTCTTGTTGATGTTATATTACAAAACTTAAATTAGTTGCTCAACATAAGAAAAAAAATTGATGTATGACACTAAAATTCCTGATTGTAGTGAAATTCCTAAAAAAAAAATCCTTGGTTTGTTCTCTGAATGAATACAGCTGCTTCAATGCATTAAAACAAACTGTGAATATAAGAATTCCCATCTTATACTAAATTTTTGACTTCTATTCAATTGTCATTATGATAAGTCGACCGTAAGAATGTTTTTTCGAAGTGTTCGGGCTGATTATAAATATTTGGTATACTGCAAAATTGTATGAAAAAGGTTATTAGATATTATGAAACTTTGATGAGTATAAGTCCTATAGCATGAATATCTTTAGTCGCGGTTTAGATAAAAAAAAAAAAAAAAAAACTGTTAGAGATAAAAAAAAATTTGAAGTTCCAAGCCTTGCATTTTTCGCTCCGTTGTCCAAATACCAATTGAGAATTTTGACTGTGTTTTTCCCCTAGGGCTTTCGAATATACCCTACAAGTGTGTGTGTGTGTGAGAGAGAGAGAGAGAGAGAAATTCGTATCATAATAAAGTGTGTGAAATTCTTAGCATAATATTTATTTCCAGTAACAGTAAGGACAATTTTTCAGTGATTCTTCATTTTCAACAATTGTTCTCTTTTAAATTTATTTCATATTTTTGTGAAGAGAAAATACACTGAAGATAATTTTAAATGAATGATTTTAGCAGAATGATTTTCCAGTTTATCTTCTTTTATCTCTGTTTATTCAGTGGATAAAATTTAATTTAGTTCTCTAATTGATATCTTAATTTAATTTTAAAAGATACGTCACATTTTTTTTTTATAAATTTTCACAAATTTCTTGTTTATGGCACCAAAGAAATAAAATAAAGCATGTTAGATTATACATTTTAGAAACTTATTCCTGTTAAGTTTGTAAATCTAACTCTTACACTAGTGTATTCTGAAAATTTTGAAAGGATCTTGCCGTTCCAGTATCGATTCGCTTCAATAAATTTGTAACAACAAACAAACCTTAAAACAATTTAGCTTAACAAAACAGTTAATTAATAAAAGTGCATTATTACAAAAGAAAGTTTCTAACAGGTTTCTAAGAGTAAAACATTATTACATCAACTTTTTTATTCGCATGCAACAGCAACAAGTTCTCTATTCCAACTTTGCTGTTGTTGCTGGAAGATTGCACCATTGGCCAACAGGACTTTACAACCTTATTCGAAGTAATAAATTATGTTAACCATTTCAATATAGGAGAAATAAGTAGACGGAAATTCAAATTTAACTTATCAATATATTATAAATAAATGTGATGTCTTTTATTTTAATTGTCCATTTTTCTTCAGTTTTGAAATCTTAACACGAAAGATGAAGTCCTTTGATTTGTATGCGATGATATCTCTGTCCGGTATGGTGTTCGGGGCTGAGATTGTTGCCAGCCACATCACACAGTCTCTTGTCTTGCTCATCAGTGCTTATCACATGCTCTACAACATCTTATCACTTCTGTTGCTTGTCATCAGCCACAGGGTAAGTAGTCTCAATAAAGTTCATGTACATTCCCTACAAAAGGTAATATTTTTCTATTATAGAGCTTTGATTTTTAAAAACAACAAAAGTAGTTAAACTATCTGGTGAGATGATATGAGAAGAAAAAAATAACAATTTGTTGAAGTAATTTTATTGCTTCTGCACTTCATATGTCTTCTTCAATTGGCTTGACAGCCTTTGGTAGGCTAAACCTTTCCCAAAGTATCATTCCTTCCGTTCTTTGCGTAGCATTTCTTCTTCTTCTAATAACTTTTAAAATTTTATAAGTTTTACAATCAATCCATCTTAACTTGGACCAAATCCTTCGCCTGGTACAAGTAATGGTTATGGTTAATTATCTTCAATATCTAGAAAGTAAAATTCCATTCTGAAAATGTAGATAATGTTCTAAACCAACTTTGTTCTTCGAGTTCATTAAATTACTTATTATAGAACACGTGGATCAATTTGAATTTGAATTTTAAATATGCCAGAACTTTGGCAAATTATTCGACTTTTGAAAGTTTTACCATGATTAATTAACTTGCGTAGAACGCTTTAACTCTTTTATTACTTTTTAGTTATAGTGTGCTAAGCACAGCCTTAGATGGAAAAAAAAGTATTAAAAACATTCTTATTTTGTAAACACATGTAACATTTTTTAAAAATTCTGAAATTTTTAAAGCCTATTTGAAATCGATTACACATGCTCAAGCAAGCATACCTATCATTTTTCAGTTATTTTAAATTTACCTGTTCATAGAATACATTTGGAACATTTGAAAGACTGAAATTATTTGCTTACAGTTAAATTTGTAATTATTTTTTTAACTAAAATATATTTTTCATAGCTTCAATAACATACTTTTCAAAAAGGAGAAGAATACCCAGAACATTGGCTCTATCTTTGGCAAGATGCATATCTGTGGCTTGTAAAAAAATTACAAAATTAATTAAAAATTACATAAATAATTTAAAAATTACAAATTTCAAGAATATGCTCTAACAATTATTTTCGTTCATTTTCATATTTTTTTTACAATTGAAAAAGTAATTTTATTCCATTTAAAGGATAACTGAACAAATGAATGATGTTGTAGTATTTCAATATTCCCTGTGTATCGTTTTTTGGTAGATAGAAGGCTTTTCATAGTTAATAGGCCAAATTCTCTTATTCCATGAAAGAAAACCCTGAAAAATTTAAAGCTCGTATACTCTGACAAATAAACATGAAGAATCGCAACATTCCGTCCAAAGCAGAAATGTAATACCTTTTTTCAACAGTGGATGGTTTCGAACCTAAAACCTTCCATTTCTAAAATGTGCAATTCTATCATAAGAGCTTCAGTGATCTCTTCTAAATCAACAGAAATTATGATTTTTATTATTTTATCATAAAATGATTTAATTTTGGATTTTTTTTTTTTTTCTATTTACGAGCTTCTGAAGTATCTTAGTGTTAATGAAGATTGTGATGAATATTATAACTAGTGAGGATAAATTGTTTTTACAATCACATAAAAATGAAAATAATTCAGAGAATTAAATACAAATCCCTGAAAGATTGAATAATTTTAAGTAAAACTAAAATTTAGTTTTATAATGAAATATTTTACTTACTAATTTAAAATTTTCTCTGTATACAAGAGATAACATTTTTATAAAAAACTTTCTTTCTTCAGTAAAAATTTTTAAGCTTAATAAAATGTTTTCTCCCTTTTTTCATAATCTGACATTGATATTGAATCTATTTGAATTTTTAACCTTCTAATTGAATGCTTATAGTCTTCTAAATGAATTTTTAATGATATTCAAAAATATAAAATGTTCCTTGAATAAATGAAAAGTCATTCATTCGAATTAATTCTATTTAAAATTCAAAATGTTAATAGTTTCTTGTGTCTGAAAGATACTAAAACTATATTTTTTATTTGAAAATTTAAACGGTATTAAGCAAAGTCCTCTTAAACTGCTTCATTAAAGACACGACATAGAATTTTAATAAATAAAAACCTCTTGGAATGATTTTAGTTAATTAAAAATAAAACTGTTTCAAATCATTTGCCAGATGAATGTTGAATAGAATGTCCATGAAAACGACAGGGGTTCATTCCTATCTTCAAATCTCAATGACCTTGAACAGGCTATTGAATTCGTATTGCATGTTTGGAACATTAATCAAAATTTAACCTTGACAGCCAATGAAAAATACCTACTCACTTTTATTTTGAAAACATTATTGTTAACAGTGCTCGATGAATCTGTTATTTATTTCTAAAGAAAAGCAGTTTATTTTAACGTAAAAGTGAAAGTAAGTTCAAATAACAAAACGTTATTTTAAAAAAAAATATTAATTACATTGTTAAAAATAGACTTACAACGCATACGAATGGTAAAACATTTTCCAATTTCATTCAATTGTAATAAAATTACAAATAGTAAATTTTCAAATGCTTAGTTGCTATAAGCAACTTATAAAATAGATATAAATAATTTGTCCAGCTATAATTGAAAGTCTCAAGAAAATTCAGAAATAAGATATAAATGTTTAATTTGATAATTTGATGGTTCGAGTTTGGCCATGTGCCAGACACTGTCTTCTATCACAAATGCGAAGGAACAAAATACTTCAAACTAAAAAAAACATTGTTTCATTCTTCTAGTAGTTCTTTACGAGCTTAAATCGAAACATCTGCTCTATATTATTACTTTTCTAAAGTTTTAAAAATACAACGAATTCAGATAACAATTAACAGAAATTTAGAGCGCAAAATGGGAGCCATCGAATTAAAAGGTGGATTTACAGCTTTATAGTACATAAGGAAAATTCAGCAATACTTACGAATTTCCGAAAGTTCCTCAGGATTTACACAAAAAATAATACCATTAACACGATTGAGTTATGAGCTAAGTTTCCGTTTACCTGTATTCTATGAACCCAAACCTCTTAACTAAAAAATTAGAATACAACTTGGAGACTGTTAGAATGCAACTTAGAGACCATTAGAATGCAACTTGGAAGACCGTTAGAGTGCAAATTGATAGCATTCTAACTCTCTCCTTCAGGGGTAAATCTCGTTGACATAATTATGGAAAAAAGTCGTTCTAGAGAGATTCTGTCCTCATTACCATCAACAAACTTTTTAGATATTTACCATATTGGCATTATGTTTGAAATGCTGGTTTAAGGATGCATATGTACTGCAAGCTAACCATTTTTATGGTGTTTTAAGGACCATTTTTGGACAAGATAACAATATTTCTCATCATTTTATAAACTATCCGTGTAGAATTAATGATCTATTATATGCCTGAAACCACCCCTTCAGGCATTTTACTGAACCCATTTCGGATATATTTTTGGTCAGCAATTATAATAGAGAGATGCCAGAGAGATATATGTAATCAAGTAACTATTGATGGTTGAATATTTCTCAGGCAGTGATTCAAAATTTTATAAATACATACCAAAACGTGTATGTAGTTTAAATTCCAGTTATGATGGTGACATTCTATATTTAATATATCAAGTTTCGATATTTCACTATTTAGTTTTAATCAATTTCATATAAACAACACACTTGCATTAATCATCAAAAATTCATATTTATAAATCATTCTTACTCATACTTTCAATAGATCATAAACGCTTTATCGATTCCAAATTCTTTATACAACGAACATTCGAAATTATTTTTAAATTTAAGAAATTTTAAAAAGTATAAAAGTGATGCTGAATTTTTATGAGAAATAGTCATAATTAGATTTTCGTAGAAATAAAATAAAATGTTATTAACAATACTGATCAAACTAATGTTATTACACATTTTTCAAATAAATTCGAAAGTATAAATATGTCCAATAATAATATTGTTGTTGCCATAGTTTTATTCAATTTTTCTAAGAAATGGAAGCATTTCAATGAATGGTATAGTTATAAGATGGAAATCAGAATAAATATAATTAAAATACATTTGGATGCTTATTATTTGCAATTATATCAGAAAAATATTATTTGGATTCTTAATTCCTTATTCTAGCTTTTAAGTATTTTAAAAAATTATACTTAGAATTACAAAATAATCAAATTTCTATTTTTCATCTAATATTTGTTGTAAACAGACAGTGGCATCAATGAAATATTTTAATTGTTCAGGTGGCACTCACACATTCAGTTTACTTGCTTGATAGATACATATGCAAAAACTCTAGTAAATATTTATGTTTTAAAACAGTCATTTCTGAAAAAATAACGTGAATAACTATTTTTATCAATAAAAAATCTTTTCTCTTTTATAAAATAAAGAACTAAATAATAAAGATATATAAGATTATGCGTAAAATATTCACTATATACTAGGTTGGGGAAAAAGTAATCCATTATTTTTTCGGTAGATGTCTGTAGTGATCGATATCTCTTGAGGTATCTATCAAACAATTTCAGATTTATGGTCGTTGGAAAGGTGACATTTGACACTAAAATATCCTCTTGCGGTTTTTTGTTTGATTAATTCAGTTACGAGTACAAGGATTTAAAAATTGAAAACAACAAGCAGAAAATTTGATACATTTTCGTTTTTCTCTTGTAACGGCGAAAAAGATAGCCGGGTGGCTAAAATTGTGAAAGGTGTTTATCGTCTATATAGGACTGTAACAACCAGTTACGTATAATTTTTGTTTCGTCGATTCTGTTCGGGTATTTTTGATGTTAGAGATGCACCTCGCATGTGGATACAGCATCGTCGAAAATGCCTATAAAATATCAAAAATGATCGAAGTTAACCGCATGTCAGCAGTTGTAACGCGCAAGACCTAAAAATCTACATGAAAGCTGTTTTAAACCTTTTTACAAAGTGAATCCAAAAGAAGTTACATAAAGTTCACGTAAAAATAATGGATTTCTTTTTCCCCAACCTAATATATAACTGATGGTATAAATTTAAATATTTATATTTAATATATATTAAATTTTTTAATACATATACCCTTAAATTTTGGAAAATTTAAGACTTAAACCAATTCTTTTTTCACTAAATTTTCTTAATTCATTGCAGTGAGTAAACGTCTAATGAAAGTTCTTGATTTAAAATTTTCAAGCGAATAATTTTACACATATAGTACTTTTTATCCCAAAATATATATTCCCAATTTCTAATGAATGGGAAAAGAACTCGTACAATTATTTTTTTTTTTTTTCACTTTTAAATAAATAGTTCGTTGTCTTAATTACGTTTGCTTCTTGGTAATCAATTTTTGCCAACCGAAGCATTTAAACAGAGTTAATTCCTTTGTAATTTTGAATAATAGTTAAATTAGGAAGTTAACTCACTCCTGAGCTTGCATACCTCCCTCTAAGCTTTCACTTCACACGAGTCGAAGGACATTAGATCTCACAAACACGAAAACCTTCAGAAAAGTTAAATTTCAAACACATTTCTTGGCAGATACATATAGAAACCCTTTCCCAACCAGAATTCTCAACCTTTTATCTTACAAAATACATTCTATACATAATAATTTTCGAACTATTATGTACTGATTTTTAACATTTTTATTTTACTGCTACATATTAAAATAAGACTGCGAAAATATACTTCAAACTTTGAAAGTTTTCTATAAATATCCATCTTCTGGGAAAGTATTTCCGGTTTTGTAATATAATAAACTGACTACATACTCAAAATCTAATTTCGAGTAAAAGTGAAAATTTCCAATCACGAAATAGATTTAGGATTGATGATATATCAACCTAATGTAAAATTGAAGGCTTGTACAAAATCTTTAGCAAAAATATTCTTCTAAAATTATTTTTAGAATGATGTGAATAATATTTTATACTTTCATTCAATTTTAAATTACCTTAGTATGTTTGAAACAAATATTACCAATAATTATAGAAGATAATACTTTTATGTTTGTTATTCCTATGAGAGTGTTTTAAATGTAACTTTTAAAAAAGAACTTTTAATAACAGTTAAAATTTCAATTTCTATTTTTTTTATTCTTGCACAAAATATTCTAAAATTCAAGAACTTGTCCAATATATGTTATTTTTATTTAAAAATCTCTCTTATATATAAATATTTTGGTTAAAAAAATGTAAATGAAAAGTTAATTAAAATATCAATTGAAAATAATCTTCTAATTGTTTCGAATGTGGATACATTTTTGTTTTTAATGCATTGTTAGAAAATGGAAAAGTATTAACATTTTCATTTCTTTTGAGTTTTTTTAGTTTTTGAGTCTTTTTCTTAGTTTTTGCATTTGTCTATAAATCATAAGGTGTATTTCCTTAAAAGTTATCAAATGGCTCATAAATTTTCTTATTCTTTGATAATTGCTGTTTCTTATGCTTTCATCAATTAAAAGCTGATGAAATATATAAAATATTGTATAGTTACAAGTAATATTATTTATATTGAAAATTTGTGGCAAAATAATATCCATTTCTAGTTTCCTCAGAAGATTAAAATAGTTATCAATACATAACTCGTGAACAAAGACAGTTCTAATTCATAAGAACTTGTAAGAAGAAATACACTTTTATGTACATAACAATGCCACATAACTATTTCTGTAAAGATATGATAATATTGAATTTAACTTCAGCTTTATTCTTTAGAATTTTCTTCTGACATTAAATAGTATGAAGCATGAGACGTGTTTATTTCAGATGTCCAAGGAGAAGACAATCAAAAACACTTTCGGCTGGGCAAGAGTCAAAGTCTTGGGCCTCCTGGTCAACATGCTGTTTCTGTGCGCTTTGTGTTTTGCTGCCTGCGTAGAATCCGTGCAAACTATGGTTCACGCCTCGCATGAGGACACTGAACCTAAATTTCCTATAATCTTGATCATCCTTGGCGTCATCAACTTCATAGTCAACATAATTTGCTTTGTGCTCATAGGAGGTGAGTCAATCTCTTACTAATTTGTCGCTGGTTCTTTCGAAGCCACCATCGCCCTGATTGAAAAACAACTATGCTTAACAGTAATTTGTGAATACAACACCTCATTAAAAGAAATTCCATTTATGAAAATATTCTGTAACTCCAATCATAGATTAATCACCATAGATTTTCTTTTCTTAAATCTTTCCTTTTTTTTTTATATAATTTAGGTAAGAACGAGCTCTTAATACCATAAATAGATAAGAAATTTAATTTGAAATTGAATTTTGCAAGAACACAAGCTTTTTTTAGTATAAAATATTGGAAAAATGAATCATAGAACCACATTGTTGCTTCACTTTACTATTGTCTTCAACTTCGGGGTAGTGAACATTTATCTTTTCAGAACTATATTTTGCTCATAGTAAACAAACAAAAGCTTGATAATTATAAGTGAGAATTGACAGAGATAAAAGGAAAAGAATATAAAGGATAGTTATCCAATTATATCTAGGAAGATAATACACTCATAAAACATATGTATATAATACTTAAAGCATTTAGGAGATATCACGATTTTGGATAAAGACTAGAAATGAGGAAATGCTTTTGTGAGTGATATATAATGTACAGATGTAACCAGATATGATAAAATAAAAGCAAGCATGCAACGAGAAGAAATAATTATATTAGGTTGGAGAAAAAGAAATCCATTATTTTTACGTGAACTTTATGTAACTTCTTTTGGATTCACTTTGTAAAACGGTTTGAAACAGCTTTCATGTAGATTTTTAGGTCTTGCGCTAAATTACGACTGCTGACATGCTGTCAAGTTTGATAATTTTTGATAATTTATAGACATTCTCGACGATGTTGTATCCATGCGAGGTACATCTTTAGCATCCAAATACCCAAACGGAATCGACGAAACCAAAATTGTGCGAACTGGT
Source organism: Latrodectus geometricus (assembly GCA_026290005.1). Lineage (NCBI taxonomy): Eukaryota > Metazoa > Arthropoda > Arachnida > Araneae > Theridiidae > Latrodectus > Latrodectus geometricus. The sequence continues at coordinate 22,765 of JAPDSC010159890.1, forward strand.
TGTTACAGCCATATATAGGACGATAAACACCTTTCACAATTTTAGCCACCCTGCTATCTTTTTCGCCGTTACAAGAGAAAAACGAAAATGTATCGAATTTTCTGTTTGTTGTCTTCCATTTGTAAAACCTTGTACTCGTAACTGAATTAATCAAACAAAAAACCGCAAGAGGATATTTTAGTGTCAAATGTCACCTTTCCAACGAGCATAAATCTGAAATTGTTTGATAGATACCTCACGAGATATCGATCACTACAGACGTCTACCGAAAAAACAATGGATTACTTTTTCCCCAGCCTAATATAATGTACAGATGTAACCAGACATGATAAAAGAAAAACATGCAACGAGAAGAAACAATTATATTTAATTGACGATACTTATTAGTAATTAAAAAATGAGCAGCTACATATTGTAAAAATAAATAAAGAATACGATATCTCGGAGAGAAAGAAATTGGAATCAGTGACATAATTTCCCCGGACAGTCTATGTCGCACATCTATGTGTATGAAATCCACGAGGTTATTGAAGAAGAACTATGGTATTCTCAATAAAGAATCAATGAGGGACTGGAATTCGGGTATTGCTGTAGAAGAGAGCAAAGAAAACAGAAGCTTTCCAATTGTTGAATTTTTCTGAGAGAGATAAACGATTGCAAACTTTTTTCCTTCGTTGAAAAGGAAATTGTCCACTACTTGACCACATTATGGTCAGACGTTTTTATTCAAGATAATGATTATTACCTATCCTGCTTTTTGTTTCAACTTTGAATATATATTATTTTTTATTTCACATAACGTATTTTTGACATACTTAGTTAGATATTTTTAGTTTGATCCGAGAATATGAAAAAATATAATTTTTAGTATAAATTTTTTTTTATTCAAAAAATTAAATTCAATATTTGAAATCAGTAAAATATAGATGTAAATATGAGAATAAAAATTTCTGTACCCTTTTCTTTAACGTTTTGTTACAAGTTTAAAATATTTTCCATAAACATAGTATTTTCTACATATTAAACTGCTATATCTTGAGTCAATGTATTCTTAGATTAACTTGTTAAATTTGAATGAAATAAGAATTACTGATGATGAATGTAATTCTGATATTTTCAAAATGTTCGTCTCAGTAAAATATTATTTCAAATGATGCCAATATTTTATAAAGCGTTTTCAAAATCTATGGATTACTTTACACACTCTACACCATCACAAAAGTGAACCAAGCATCTAACTTTTGAAATCCAAACATGAATATATAATAATAATAAAATATAAAATATACCTCTTGTGATGTCGAACTTATTGCGTATACACATGAGTCAAAATGTGCAATATGACATCGACAAACTTGACTTGTCTTTTTAGAATAATAGAGGTGGTCTAAAATTTGTAGAAAAGTTTGGACTTTAGTATAGGAAGCTAATTCTCTAGATCCTTTCAAACTAATTAAGATTTAAAGAATTTAAATTAATTAAAATTCATAAAATCTTTATCTATTTCAATCATCTAATATAGTCTTATTTTTATGCAGGATATACTCATCACCAAGGCTGTTCCATGATCATCCAGGGTCACGATGTGCAGATGAACTGCGTCATGATAGATTCCATTGACAACGGAAAAGTTTGTTCTAGTAGTCCACCACCATCGTCACAAGATATAAACTATTCAGAGACCAAAAGTGAGAAGGGATTTTTTAAGTTAATAAATATTTATTTTATAGTAAAAAAATTAAACGACTTGAATTTAGTTACATCAACTTAAAAAAGGAATATTAACATGTTTTATTTGAAAAAGATTCTTACTAAAGCAAAATATCTTAAAAGAATGCTATTAAGTTGTTTGAATCTTTTAAAAATGTCAATTAAAATTTAAAACTGTAAATTTAATTAAATTTAAACATTAAAAACAAATTCTTAAACTTATTAAAGAACTTTTACAAAAGTCGAAAAAATTCAAATGTATCTTGGAAAGACTGTACTAAACTTTTCTTATAAATTTTAAAGTTAGTTCGGTTGTTTTGTCTCTCAGTAGCCAATTTTTGCCCTCGAACGATAAATTCTGACAGTTTTCATAAAGATACCTTAATGAAACAATATAATCATCGGTTCATTGTAAATGGACTGTAATGTCATTCCTATTTTGGGTTGGGAATCATTAACATAGCATTCCCTGTACATATCTATTAAAAATTATTAAATTGGGGTTGCGTTAAAGCAGGGGTGGCCAAACTTTTGGGATCCGGGGTCTACCTGACATTTAAAAAATCGAAGGCGGTCTACCTATGGCAGAGCAAAATTAATGTACATATTTATTTTCGGTAATTAGAAAAAATGGTAAATTATGTAATTTTTCTAAAAAAAACTAAATATTAATATTTACAAAATAAAAATTTACTGACGAAAATAATCAAAGTATTCATATTACAAAAAATGACCATCCTATTCACTTCGTTTAGTTGAAATTTGGCACTGTATATCTGCGACAAGTTTATCATATTGTGGCTGGTACGAGCTTATTGTAGTGCATAAGCACGAAATTAAATGATCATCTGTCAAATGCGACCCATGTTTGTTTTTTGTTCATGGTTGAAAAAGCAGATTCTCAAAGATACCTTGATCCAAAGTATGATTTCAAATACAAAATCAATTTGTAAATATTTGGAAACATTTCCTCAGAAATTAATTTCCAAAAATCAGTATCGCTAAATATGCTCTGGATTTAAGAAATATATCGCATCCGAATTTAATAATTTTTTCCTCGATCGTGATTGATGTGATATCTAATAAATGTCCTATTTTTTCAGATGCGTTGTCCATCAATGTTGACAATTTCATTGTGACATCACTGTAACATTTTCAGTGTGACAATGTCCATCAATGGTGACATTTTCATTAAATTTAAATTTCATAAAATTGAGTATTTCTTTCAACCTAATTAAATCAGCATATCTTCTTCTAAAAGTCGTCAAACAAAACAAGTAAGTATTAAGCGAAATCTTCGAAGTCTCGGTTTGGATTATGGATGCACTCTTCCTCCGTGTTTTTGAAGTTTCTCAATTCATATTTTCTTAATTGAGATGCTTACCTTTCTATAATTTCTTTAAATGTTTTAATCGCGTTCATAATGTCCGTTTTAGGTTTTAAATAGTAAACCTTTAATCATAAATCGTAAATCTTTGCACAGTTTGTTTTGGGTTTTAAAGCGTAGACTGTAGTAAATTTTTATTTTAAATAATTCATTGATTCTATATTTAATTTATGTCATAAGTCATAAATTAGTTTGTTAATATCCGAGATCATTATCGGGATGGTCACGCGGACTACCTAAAATGTCTTCGCGGTCTACTAGTAGACCGCGGTCGACGTCTTGGCTACCACTGCGTTAGAGGATCAATATTTGATAATCAAAGTTACAGTCCAGAGCTCTCAGTCACTAACTTGTATTTATAACCATCGGCAAACTTGACTTGGTTTTTTTTTTAAAGTAATAAAATGGGAAAAAAATTCTTATTTATCTCAAATCCAAGTCTTAGAAAAACAGAAAAAAAATAATTTAAAGATCTTGTAAAATTAAAATGAAATATAAAAGTTTAATATTTCAAAATTTTATTAGAATGATACAGAAAAATATATATTAATATATAACTTATATCTTGACAAATCTTTTTAATTTTAAAAGGGTTTGTCAAGATATAAGTCATATTGCTAAGGAAATAGTAGTTTTTATACATGAATTATTTTTGTTTCTTAACATAAATTCCGTCAACACAATTAAGTATAAAATAAAAACTACAAAAATGTTCACTTTCCTCATAACACTTTTTTCCACACATTCAACACATTTTTGCAAAGTAAGCTGTACAAAAATATGCTGTGAGGATTCCATGGTTGCGATATGAAGGAAAAGTAAAAGTTTGTACGATTTATGGATTTTACTACTTATTACTTAAATTAAGAAGCTTTAAAAAAGTTACGGATAAATATCCAAACTATTTAAAAACATGCAAAAAAACTATGACTACATTTTTTTGTATATTTTTAAGTAGTTTGGATATTTATCCGTAGCTTTATGGATTAGGGCTTCTTAATTTAAGTAATAAGTAAAATCCATTAATCGTACAAGCGTATTTTTAAAGCCTTCTTTATGTTACTCAACTTTTGTCAAGAAATCGTATGTATAAACTTTTACATTTGCCTCATATCTCAATCATGCATTCCTCACAACACATTTTCGTATAGCTAAAATTTTATGAAAATCATTTTCAAAATATAAAAGCACATCATGATTCAATAGCAATACATAAAATTTAAATAATAAATGTGGAAAATAAAATTCTCTAATGAATAAAATTTCTTTCTGCAGCATGCTCCTGGCGTGGCGACCATCAGACTTTAGATCTATCTCGTGACCTGTCCTCTTGTCTGGTTGTCATCGTATGTGGCTGCATCATTGTCCTTATGGATGGACTCATTCTGAAATATGCAGATGCAATTTTGGCTATTGCTTCTGTCATTGTGTTATTGGGCACAACATATCCATTTAGTGAGTATTTCATTCTGATTGTATTGCTATTAAAAAATAGAACACTTGTGGTATAAACTACATTCTTCTTCTTCTTCTTCTTGAGCTTGTCAGATATGTGGCACCTCTGCATTGATATGAATTATGAAAAGAAAAATTTAATCATACTTTAAGAATGTAATTTACATAAATGAATTAACCAAGAACATATATGGCAATAAAGGAAAATTTTTTATGTAGAAAAATTTGAATAAAATATCAATTTAATAGAGGTAAAAAATTTTAAAAGGCAAAGAAAAATTCACATGGAGAAAAAATACTTTGGTAATAAAGTTCAAAACTGTATTATTGTAAAATTTACTTTTAATATAAAAACATTTGTGAAACTGTGTTTTTCACATTTTTATTTAACATTCTTTCTAAACTACTATTGATAAAATACAATCTCATTAAGATACCACAGCAATAATAGAATTCTTCTCATTGATATACCAATGCCACGATTAGAGACCTTCCCTTAATGGAAAATGTCTGAATAATGAAAATATCATCTTCGGACGTCATCAAAGGAGTGGAAAAAGTCATAATTTTATGCAAAAATTTTCACGTGTAAAAAGTGAAAGGAGTTTTGTAAGAATCGATTAATCGATATGTGCTACTGCTTCATGGTCATTTTCATAGTCATCATTTCAGAATTTATTAAAAAAATTAATTGAATGAACAAACAAGAGATATAGTTTTGAAATCAAGGTATCTTTCTTAGTGTTTAAAAATAGTATTTATGACTTGAATAAACATAATAAGCTGTTGAATTATAAAATTTACTTATTTATTTTCAATTAAATGCAATAAAGAAAATAACAAATAACTTGCGTTTTAAAGCATTCCTTTCCTATAGAAAAATTTTATGATATTTCTCAAAAATAATATATGCATTTCCATTTATAAAACCCAACTTATATAAGGATTATTTTACTTATAGTTCGAGAATCAGGATTGATATTACTACAAAGCATTCCAAGTCATATCGATGTTGCTGGACTTACGAAAAGGCTATTGGCAGAGGTAGTATCCAATCAAATCAGGAGATTGATTGACTTTAATATATTTGTTTGAATTCTAATTGAATGACTTTATAAAATATGTAAAAATGATTATGTAAATAGAAATTCAACACAAATGTTATCAGATAACTAACCAAGTGAACGACTTCATTTATATATTATTGAATAATTAAACATCAATATTTAGACACCATTATTTGGAGGAATTCATCCGCTAAAAGTAATTAGTGGATAGTATGATTTTGAATGAATAAAATAAAGATTTAATTTGGGTTGGATAATGAATATAATTTTTTTTACAAATGTCATTATGATTAAAGTTTTATAAATTGCTTAAAACTCTTAAATATAAGTTACAAATAATCGAAATCCCGCATGTATACAGAAAATTTATAAACTTGCTTTCGATATTTTCGAAATTCTTTTTCATAAAAATGAATATAAAAGTAATTTCTCTAAAAAGTTGAGTTTGGAATTAATATGGTTGAAAACACACAGTATTAGATACCGTTTAATATCAACTAGGATATGTAATCTCTAAGCTCTTCTGGAAAGCTGTCCTCTCTATTAAATAGTATATTTGGAAATGCTAATTGTCTAATTACTTGTCAAGCCAGAATGTTAGCAAGCATGTCTCATATTGGATTAATATCTGAAAATTAAAATACTTTATATATTCAAAGAATTTCTTTAATAAAGGATAATGTAAATTATTTGACTTTTTGGACACTTTATTTGCTCGTTCCTCTTAAATACTAATCCTTACTTAATGCATATAATGTTCATATTAGGCCGTGGTGGCCTGGTTGGTTAAGGCATCATTCTCGTTACCAAACAGTGGTGAGTTCGAATCCCGGCTTAGCCGAAGATCCGTCGTGTTCACTAATGGTGACTGGAGCACGTTAAATCCGTCGGGTCGCAATGTCCTCCACGTTCCCATTACAAATTAATACCTCTGGGGGTGGTTAGAGCAAGGCTTTGGGTCTTCACTGGTTTCAATCTCTAAATTGGAAGATTCAGATGCTGCTGCCATCTACGAGCCAAAAGTCTTACTTCCAACTTCGTATAAATGTGCTCTATTTAAAAAAAAAAAAAAAAAAAAAAAAAAAAAAAAAAAAAACGGAACACGCTTTTTTTCTGATTTTATTCGCCTAGTCTCTCTGACGGGCGGGCATGGCGTTGCCAAGTGTCATTAACAACAACAACAATGTTCATATATAGAACTGAGATCCTGTTTCTTTTTCCTTATATAAATTAATTTATATTTATATAGTTATTTATAAATAACTCTTACAATAGTAATTCTTTAACTGGAAGATAAATTATTCTTATAAAATTAAATATGAATTCCATGTACCGTGACTTTTTTAAAATCTATATTATGTGATTCAATTAATAAAATATGTTCAGGATGTAAGCCTTTATCACCATAAATGTTTTGAAGGAATTTAATTTACAATGTAATGTACTTTAATAAAGAAAAAGGAACCACGTGAAATGCGAAATCCTATGTAGGTTCTCAAATACAATTTTTAATTTCTTAAATGAAACAAATAATCTTAACCATTGTTAAATGCAATATTTCACAGTTATTCAAATGTTTTCAAAAATTCAATAAGTAATGAAGGACTCTTTTACACATCATACTGAGAAATAGAAATTTAATTTTTATCTACTTGTTATGATATGTGAATATATTTATAAAATTGATAAATACTGAAATTACAAAAGGAATAATAGGGAAGTTTCCAAAAATAAGTTTTTTCATATAACTCGTAATAGTTACATATGTGTACCTCTTAATATTCTAAAAATAAGAAAGAATAAAATTAATATTTATTGACAAAACTAAATTATAACTTATTCTGTTTATTTCATTCCACATCGAAAATACAATCCTGGTTAGTTCACATATGGATAGATTTTTCAGACATAATCTATACTGAAAGATTTTTTATCGCAAATTTTTTATTGGAAGTTTAGTAAAGTTGTGATAGTACATTTTCAACAACATTCAAGTTTGGAATAAATTTTTTCATCTCAAATTCCTTCGGAATCACTCATTACACTCATAATTTTATGCTTTACTAGTTGATAAACATTGTTCTAAAATGTTAACATATTTCATATCTTTAGCAAATTATAACTTTTTACTCGATTCTCAGACAAAAAGGCATAATTATGATACCATATATCACTAAACTATGCGTTAAAATATAGTTCTGTAACAGTTATTTATAGCTTAATGAAAATGCTGAGCTTATATTTTTAAATTAAAAAAATATATATTTGTTTAAATAATGAATAACATCCAGTATATTTTTTCATAAATTATTGTATAAAAATGTCTAAACTCAGAAATTGCCCTTATTTCGAACCCAAATTCCATCCATTTCTTAGTCATAAATTCACCATCTGACTTTTGATTGTACGAAATTTGAAAATTCTTTACTTGAATTATATGCTGAAACAGACGAATGACTTAATATATTTCTTTAACTACTAGAAGGTCATTTTTTTAAAATATTCTCTTCAACTTTCGACGAAAATATCAGTATATTATAATAGATGAAATGTGCTTCTATTTGAATATTTTTATTTTAAACAAGACTAAAATGATAAATATAACAAGTATCCCGAAACTTTTATAGGACTTTCCAAATCCTAATATTTCTACAATTAAAAGCTCTGCCCTCTGCATTTCTTTATAAATCTATCACCTGTTATTTCCTATCTTGTAATACCTGTAATGACTATAATTTCCATCTTTAGGCAAAAGTAGAAATCATATATTTTAGTGATAGTCTCCAAAATTATTTATTTATTTTTATTTTATTTTTTATTTTATTTTATTTGTTTATTTATTTTATTTATTTATTTATTTTGTTTGTTTCCTTTATTTTCTATATAACACGCTTTCAAGTCAAATTTCCTGCTCCATCCAAAAATATAGAATTTAATTCTAAAAAATATTTGTGATTGTTAATTATTTAACTATATATTTAATTTTGAAATTTTTTTTCAGTTTCCTGATGTATTGAACGTACATCATCTCCACGTTTGGCGACTGACTACGTCCGAAATCATTGCTACCGTTCATATAATTCTCCCGTCTCCAAATAGCTACACAGACATTGATAAAGACTTAACTCATTTCTTTGTGACAGAAGGAATAAGCTCTGTCACCATACAACCAGAATTTCCAAATGTAAGGACTTTGATCATTATGTTCTTTATTTTTCTTATTTTTCAATATTCATCCATAAACCAACAGTTAAGTATTGATACATTTGATATGGATCAAGGTTCAACAACATTATCTTTTTGCTAAAGTCTATAATTGCATTATCAAAGGTGTTGTTTTCACTGCACAGTTCTCAAACTATTAATTTAATTAAATACTATTATTTTTAATAACGACACCAGTAAGCCCCTTTAAAATCTCATAATTTACAGGAAGGAAGCATACGTTTATAAAAAAATATCCTATATTGTCCCCTCAAATATGGGAGATATCTGTCAATTTTTTTTTTTTTTTTTGTGATAGTAGACGAAAAAAATATTTAATACAAGTTAAACTTTTGAATCTTAGCTACACTTAAATTATAAAAATATTTTTTAAAATTTGTTGTTTCTATGTATTAAAGAATTCGATTATCACATTTAAACATTTAAGTGTATTTCTGATAAAACAAAGTCCAAACTATTATAATTATTTTTCCTTGATAACTTTTATGCATAGTTGGGTCAAAACAATTCATTACATTAAAATAATTGAAAAATTAACTATCTCGAATGTTTCTAAGTGCTATAATATTTTCAAGGAGATATGCGATAACGATATAGTGTTCAATATCACCCATTCCAATGACTATTTCCTCAACACTGATATGAATCTATTGCAAATTAAAATAAAGTAACAATTTTCATAAAACTTTTTTGAATTGTATACGTCCATTTCTGTAAAAAAAATCAAAAATACAAATTTTCATACGGTTTGTTGGTGAAAATGATTTGGAAACTAAATATTGGGAGCAACTTTGATATAAACCCCCAAAAATTACGCGCTAAATCTGGCACTCCCTACGGACTTTTTAGGGTTGCTGTTTCTTATTACCAATTTAGGTTTTTTCAGCTTTTAGGTTTTTGCTGTTGCCAAATTTAGTATTTTCTTGTATTTTGTATCATTTTCTGAATTTTTTTTTTTAAAGTGTTTTTTTGTTATTAATTATTTGTATTTAGCGAGAATCCATCTTGGCGAGAAAAAAGCTCCAAAAACAGGTATTTTGCTTGGCGAGAAAAAAGTCGCCAAATTTCCGATTTAGGGGAGTATATCAAAGTAGTTCCAAATATTGTAAATGCTTTCCAAATACAAAACTGTGATGTTATGTTTTTAGATATAAAGTTATTTTTGACATTAGCGCTTCGCCAATGACAAGGCAAAATAGAGAAAGTTCGTGTGCTATTTTTCGTGTTCGATTGCTCGCATTTAATAAATTGTTCAAAAAGCTTAAATGAGTAGTATTTGAAAATATTTTTAAAAAATTAAAAATTTAAAAGAATTGCTGAACACAAATTAAATTTCCAAGACTTATTGGATCAACAAATCATTTGCCATATACTTCATTCCCCCATGAATTATAAGTCATATATTTCATTCAATTTGTAAGTGACAAAATTCATGTACCAGATATTTTAATTCCTCTTGATGTTTAGAGTTATTATTCATAAATAAATTCTGCATCGATATATTAAATTATAAGTAATTTAGAAATAAAAAAAATTGCGTTCCTTTTAGATCTTTGTTTATCGATTTAAACTTGAGAACTCATAGTAATTGAAAACATGCATCACAAATAATTTTGAAAAGATTAATTATCATAAATATTAAGTTCTACAGTTGTTTTATATGTTGTACTTGTCTCTTTTTATCAAATTTAATAATATCTCATCGTACAAAAATAAAGCAAATGCCGCTGTAAAGGAGATAAATATCCGTATAATAACGGAACACATTTTGATAACTTTAAATTTTGTTCCGATTGAAATTTTTTTACCACTTTTTATTCTAGGGAGAACAATCCCGGAAATCTGAGTGCATTCTTGAGTGTTCTGAAAACAATACGTGCAAAGCTCTGACATGCTGCGGGTCTCTTTCTGAAGATTCGACTCGCACTACACGATTTAGGAACAATGTCAGCGGAAAAAACTGCAATGTTGAAGAAAGTGAACCAGAATGCAAAAGCTTCACTCAGATCCAAAATGACTTGAATCTGAAACATAAACCTGAGGAAAATGCGAGTTACGGATTCAAAACTTTCTCGAAGGAAGATTCTCCTGTTCCTAGTATCACGGACTTTACCTATTTTGATACTGCTACAGAAACTTCATTATAAACTTAGATTTCAAACAAGTTTTAGTGTGAATTATAACTATGACTATTGCTCAATATACGTAATATATGTTTTTTATAAGAAAAAGCATTTAATCCTTTTCATGTTTAATTACCGAAGAGTTGAGTTGTCTGCATTGAATTTTAAAAATAAAGCTTTAGAACGATTAAATAATATTTTTATATGTTGCACACAATTTGTATAGTAATGTCATGAAATGTTCTTCCTATAACATTACATTTTAATGCTTTAATTTTATTTTACAATAACGAAAGCTTTATGAAAATGTTTTTTGTATTTTTGTTATCTTTGACAATAAATTTTTATATTTTTTTATTATTTCGTTCTTTTAATGTAACGTCCTTCAAATTTTTTCTCCCAAAACCTAAATTAAAACTTATGAACATTGGTATTATCTCCTCAGATAATGCATATTATAATCAAGTTCTTCATTCAAACTTATTTAATTTTGTTAACGAAATCAAGAGCTTAGAATGTTTAGATATAAATTCATTAACATTCGTGTAACTTCTTTTTTAAGAAAAAAACTACTTTAGGTATTTTAAACTATTCTTTTAAAATCACCTTTTTTTTTTATTTATTGAAAAAAAATTTTTTCGTCTTCTTTCTTTCATTGTATTTAAGATTTCCATTAAACATATGTTTATGAGATTCCAAATGCTTTAGAGTATAAATTCATGAATGTATGAGTGCATGAATTATAATAAATCATCTCGCGAAACTCCTTTAATTTTTCTGCTTAAAAATTATCTAAAATAAATATGGGGAAACAAAATTATTTAATTAAATTATTAATTAATTCATAAATATTAATTAGATTAGTAAACTGAAGTGAATTAAGTAAGAATCTCTAATTTTTTATGCTTTCATTGATCACCTAAATCTCCAGATGTGAACACTATTGAGTACATCTGGAATACCTTGCAATGTGCATTTCAGAAAAGATCCTACTTCGTATTCGTCAGTTCAATTCCCAACTTAACCGTAGTGCTTACTAAAAGCGGCTTAAGCACATTAAACAGGTCATGATAACAATGTCCTCCACGTGAAATAATACCTCTGGCGGTAGCAAGTCAAGTACTGTAGAGTATTCTGCCTGGCCATTCCATCAAAATTACGACGACTCCTCTTCAGCTGCTTCCTCCTATCTGGTATAGCTCAACTTAGGCCAGGTAAACTAGTTCAACAACAACAGTAACACCTCAAGCTCTTGTGATTTGCTCCTGGATTTTGTGCTTGGTTACCAAGAGCTTGTGCTCCCCTATCAGTTTAATTTAAAGAAATACGATTAAAGTGAATTCATCATATTGATTGGATCAAGTTTGATTGACGCAATGTTATGTTCATAAACGAGTCAAAATTTTCTCTGTAATCCGATTAAGTTCGTATAGAATTTAAAAAAGAAAAAAGCACCCTCAATTTGCCTAAAGTATTGCACATTTCGAAGTGGATGAATAACGGGTTAGGCAGCAATTCCATTGATTTATTTATCTATAAACAAGATTATGCTACATTTGTACAATATTAGAAAAAATTCCATGGCCGCATTGTAAAACTTAATACTCCAACAATTGTTTTTTGTTTGATTTAATGCATATTATTGGGAATCCTTACAGGTCTTGCATCATTAAGTATTAGCTAGAATGTTAGGGGATTATGGGTAGAGTGCTTACCCAATGTGAATTCCTCTGAAAATCTTTGTGATTTTTTCATCCTCATTATAAATATATTTCAGACTTTCGACCACTTATAATGATTAGAAAATTATAATATACATGAGAAAACACAATGTTGATAATTTAATATTATCAGAGATATCAGTGCAGAGGTAGATCATCTTATAGAATACATGGTCAATTGCTGTGGATATTTTATGCATAGATGAATGGCCGCGGTGGCCTGTTTGATTAATGCGTCGTTCTCGTTACCAAAAGGTTGTGATTTCGAATCCCGGTTTAGCCGAAGATCCGTCGTATTCACTGATGGCGACTGGGGCACGTAAAATATGTCAGGTCGCAATGTCCTCCATGTTCCCATTACAAATTAATACCTCTGGGGGTGGTTGGAGCCAGGCTTTGGGTCTTCCCTGGTTTCAATATCTAAATTGGAATATTCAGATGGTGCTGTCATCTATGAGCCAAAAGTCGTACTTCCACCTTCGTATGAGGATGCTCTATTCAAAAAACGGAAGAAACTCTCTTTCTGGCTTCATTCACTTAGTCTTGACGAGTGGGCTTGGCATTGCCAAGTGTCATCAGAAACAACAACAACAGATGAAGATGTTTAAGTATATTAATATCAATTTTTTTGTTTTAATTTACTTATTTTTGTTAATTTTTTCCAAAATATAATCATATTATAATTATGAAAATTTAATATTGTTTTCACCTATATAATTCTTTATTTCGATTCAAAAATAAACATATTTTCTGTTTTCCCGCCTTATTTAATATCAACCAAAGTAAACTAATACATTCATACTCATTTTATCTCTAAGTGCTTCATTTTTAAAAGAAGGAATCCAATAAGTAAGCCGTACAGCAGTCGGTTATACAGTTTCCTCTGTTCGTTTTTAATGCTACTCACCAATAAGATATCCTTAAACTATACATGCCATACATCAGCCTGAAAACCTTCCAATTTACCTAGTTGACCATTTCCCAAAAATATTTTGCTGTTTGGAACATGATTCGTCAGCTTTTGCCCAAACATCTTTCCGACACATAATAACAGAATGAACTAAGTCAATTGTCTGAAAAAAAATCCATCAAGCTATATTCTCAGTCTCACTGAGGCTGGGCCTCTATAACTAAACATCTCCATCTAAATCGATGTTTTTATTATATTAATGGTATTTAATGCTTCTGTAAACAGCATTTATTATAAATACAGTCTCTTTGTATTTATGAGTTTTTAAATATTTCTATTCATGTATTTGAAATATCAATGGATGCATGTCACTTGTTAAAGAAAATGCAAACCTTTATCAAGAAGTACGATAGTCAAAGTTATTGCTGACAAGTTTATGGAAGAGTAAACAAAATAATTTTTTTCATCGATCTAATTTACCTTTCCCACTGTATAATCAAGAAATACTATTTTTAAACCTTTAAGAGGAAGCGAAAAAGAAGAGATTAATAGAAAATATAAAAGGCACTTTTTACTCCAAAAATACTTTACGAAATTTTGTTGAAAATGATTTTGTTAAATGAACTCACATTTAAAAGGATTCAAGGAATCATGAAACATATAGATTTTCTTCATAAATTTGAACCATATTATATATATATATTCAGCAAACCGTGCTAAATAAAAATTTTAAAATAATATTAATAGCTGTAAAAATTTTATTTTATGAAATAATCAATTTTAAAATTTGTAAATTTTCTAACGCAACAAACTTATTAGGAAAGTAAAAATCTAGAATAAAAAGTTAGAAGAAAGGAAAAACAAAAGTAGTGATTATTATAATGTACTTAGGGTTAATTTGCACTTTAGGTCCCCTACTTCGCCAATTCGCCAATTTGATACACTTTTTTGCGCGTACTCATTAATTACTTTTTTGTTTTAGTCTTTTCATTGGTCGCTAATTAAGTTTCACTTTGAAATAGCGGTAGAATTTTCGCCATGGCATGTATGATTTTGAAAACTCGCCAAGTAGGGGACCTAAAGCGCATTTTTACCGTACTTAGTTGTTAATATAAATATTTTTAAGTGTTTCCTTAACATGCATCAAGCAGAAAACTAATCTTCAAAAAATTTATCTTTCCAACAAATTTCAGACATATAATCAATAAATTAATTATAAAA
>JAPDSC010159893.1:1289-11671 GCA_026290005.1 Latrodectus geometricus
ATATGATTTTTAATTTTTATAGTATTGGAGAATGAATACTTATCCAACTGGTTAAGCATCCATACTTGCTGTATATCAATATCCGAAAAAACAATAACCAAAAATTTGACACCGTTTATCTGATACATCGCAGCAATAAGTTATTGAAAACCATTTATGCGCACAATGCGTTCTGCTATCTGTGAGTATTTGTTATAGATAGTTAGGATAGTTTTCGTAATTTTCATATTCGCGTGTCAAAATGGAGTTAATCTAGAAAGTTCTCAACCACCTACATAAATTGATGTGCACCGAACGGAAACGCAAATTATATTTCATCTCCATTATTCAACAATGGGTCTAAACTGGGGGGTTCTTTTCCGAAACATGCATGTTTAACTTTTATTTTTCAAGTAACAGGTATTAAAATTGTAACAGATCATTCATAAATGTTTACATTGCAACCTTATTTTAAGCACAATTTTTTAAACTATGATCTTGTTTCATTGTAGAGTGAGTCCTAAAGTAAATTCACTTTTAAATATGCATTATAATATCTTCTAGTAATTATTTCCTAATTGGAGTTCCATATTTCTAATGAAAATCTCAGTGCAACAAAAACTTTTTTAAATATATTACTTCTAAAACAATCATTTCACATATTAATATATTTGTAAAAATCGTTGTAAATAAACTTCACTTTTCCAAAAATTCATAAAATAAAAAATTATTCTAATTTTTAGTGTAAATAATAATCTATTCTCTAAATTATTTTTTGTATTAGAGTTCAAAACTAAGTATATGACATAATTGATAACATAGAGAGCTAATTCATATTCTTAAAAAAGAAATCATAAGCAATTATTTAGTAACAACATTAAAAGTGCAATTGACATACTCAAAGCATTCACTGGTTACGAATTTCTCTTCTTCCTGGAAAATAACAAATAATACATTAAATAAAATAAACATGCGAAACCTTTCACCATACCTCCTATAATCACACAAGCTAAATTAATATTATCCGAATTGAATATCGATGTTCCTTATGTCATCAAGGATCTTTATATGCAGTTGCATCTCCATCGAGATTTAATTGTCCTTATTCTAGTATTTATCGAGAAGTTCACCATTTAATGTACTATCTATTTCTGCCTTTTTATCACCAGATGTTCAGAAAATTAAAATTTTGATATTTGGAATTTACTCGAGTAATCAGCATGGCCTTAAGCTTAGAAAGTTCGGACAACCCTTGCATATAACCTTTAGATAAGCAATGCATAAAATATTCAACTTAAAGTCCTGGATACCTGGATATTCTGTTAAATGACCCTTTATTTTTAAATCTGTCAGCTCTGTCGATTATGAAAGAATATCAACTTAAATAAAACTGTGCTGAGACATACTTTTTGAAGGCAGCAAAGCTTGGAGAATATTTTCTGAAGAAAATGATGTGAGAGACAATTTAAATAAATTTATTAAATTCTTTTATGTTCAATCATTATTAAGAATGTTCGATAACCAAATTAATGAATTCGTGGATCGAACTGCAAGAAAAATTAAATTGCAGCATTGATCTTGGAATCTTCAAACACAAACCAGATACTTGTCGAAAGCAGATAAAATCATTCTAATTGTCTGCAGCAGCGAATCGTCAATTTAAAGTCAGCAGATGAATGACGTTTTGTTCCAAAATCTTGCATTTTAATTCGTTTTCTATACGATGAGATAGAGTTTTATTTGCTAAAGTATTGTGCTACTTTTTTTTAATTTTCAAGCAAATTTAATAATGATTTTGAGAATATTGTAGTCCAGTAATAAAATCTTCATATCCTATGACTTTTCATGATCTATTTTCCAACAGAAGAATCTCATGTTGAGCTCACCAAAGATTTTATAGGTATGCCTGAGCTCCTTGAAGTCATTTTGGAACAACAAGGTCCTACATGTTACCTGAATTGAATCACTTGTGATATATTATCTAAGTTATTGATATTACAGTTTTATAATTTAAAAGCTCATTTATAACTTTTGTAACCAGAAATGTCTTTGGATTTTCATAAATGCAACATGCTACTGGATTTTTAAAATATCAATTCATTTTCAAAAATTTTAGCAATTCCTTTGATATTAAGTTTTACAACTTTTTTATACAGCAAACACGATTTTAATTTTAGTTCATGCGAATACATTTAAACACTAGAACTACTAAGCAACCACTCTGACAAATGTGGGTGCGATAAAGGCTGTCATTTCATTAATTTATTTAAATAGTTAATGTTAATAAAATAGCAAAATACAAAAAACAATTTCATCATATTAAAAAAAAGTCACAGACAATTGGTTAGAAACAGATTCACCTGTTATTTGGCTTCAAACGCTTATATCCTTCAATTTTTGCTCGTAAAATAATAAAGGTCAATTTCTGACAGAGAAATACTCTTCATTAGTAAAACTATCCTTCAAAATAGTATTCTTGAATAGTTGAGTTACAGGTTTATTTTAACTTTAATAAAACTAACTTAGAAACTCTGTCTGTGTAAATGTTAACAACCATGAATAGCATGAAATTTTAACAACTTTACCGAACAGCATTTTCAACCACTTTACAATTAATATCCCCACTCCAAATGGAGAACTTAACCTATAGCTCTTAATCCGTAATTTAGTCAAAATGTCCTTGATATAAAATCGCACGAGATTTTTGGAAATATTCTCATCGCACCTTCAGTTTTACGTGCTGGAGAGCTCACTGCGACCGTGTTTGGCTGGAGCTCTCATTTTAAATGAAGCAATATAATAAGTCACTAACTGTATCCGCTTACCTGAAAACTGAAAGGCCGATTTTCATCAACCTGCCCTCTCAGAATTTTCAAGAAGGTTTTCGTGTATTTAACTGTCGAAAACTGCCGTTCGGTTTCCCCCCAGCGATTT
Source organism: Latrodectus geometricus (assembly GCA_026290005.1). Taxonomy (NCBI): domain Eukaryota; kingdom Metazoa; phylum Arthropoda; class Arachnida; order Araneae; family Theridiidae; genus Latrodectus; species Latrodectus geometricus. The sequence goes on from JAPDSC010159893.1 coordinate 4,203, forward strand.
CGTTTCCTCGCAAAATGGACCGTCGAGCGCGAACATCAAAGGAGACCGCCTCATCGGGGTGGAGGTAGGAGGCAGGGGATTTGTTCGACTATCGAAATGATGGACTGTTTTATTTTCGATCCTGAATTGCACTGCTTTCTGGGAGAAGGAATCAAAAGATCTAGGAGTACAGAGAAAGCATTAAACGCGAAGTTCATTTTTTTAACTACCTAATATTTCAAAATGGACGTGTTTTTTTATACATGTGTTTTCCTATGACCGTCCACTCATTTATTGATTTACTGAAACAACGTTTCTTTGTTAATAAAGGAGAAAGAACACACAAACATGAAAAAGTTATGCTATTAAAATATAAATAATCATCGTATTTCTCCAATGAAATATCGGGAAATATAAATCCAGTTTAAGAATAACAGGTTATTATTTTTATAAATGGAGCAATCTATGTGGTCGAGTATTATTTGATCGGAAACATTGCATTCATTTTTTAAAATAAATCTTGGTTTTTAGATTTTAACAACGATGTTTATGGGATGAAATAATTCAAATGACTGAGATTTTTTGTATCCATGGCAAAAGCCATCATTTCATTTGAAAAATTTCATCTCTTCTCTATTCTTGTACCAAGTATATATGATTCTAATTATAATTGTCTTGATAATTATAATTGTCTACAACAAATAAATAATAAGTTAAAAAGTACTTGATGTTAAAAAAAAATAGCTGATTTGGTTTTAACGAATAGTATTCTGTTTTAGTATGATTATTTTGATTTCCCTAGAAAACATGTTGAGTTATTTACTTCGTCAAAAGTATGTAAATAAGTATCAGTATGATACCGCATATATATGAAACTATTTATTATAGATGTATGAGACAAAAACCTCAAATCTTTGTTCGGAAACATGATTAATTTAATAAAAAATTGAGTATTTGAAATTATTCAGAATACTGGGGATAAACTTTCTAAAAATGTTTAGCGATGTCTTATAATTTTGTAACAGATACTTGTCGTTACAGATATTACTTAAAAATAAATTGAAATTGTTGATAAAATATTTAGGATATTTTAATGCTTTTTAATACGCACATAGTTTATATATATTTATGAGTTTAATTTTAAAAAATTGTAATAAAAATTATAAAAGCAAAAGTGGTCTTATAATTTTATAATACACTGAATGAATATGTATGTGTGCATTATAGTTAGTTTTCACTTGCAATATTCATAAACTATATTCTATGTATTACACTATCCTTTGTTCTTTATTTGGTGATTTAAACAGTAAATATAAACGCTGGAAAATCAATAGCTTACCCAAAGAACAATTTGACTTCTATTCATTTAGCAAATTAGCCGATCGATGGCTCAGTAACTGGAGTTTCTGATTTCTCGGATGTTTGTCACGGGTTCAAATCCCAGTTCAGGCATGAATGATTCTTTCTGTATGTAGTTTTTTTGTCCTTTCTTCTGTGATGATGAATGAATGTGGTCCACCTGTAAACCGACTTGGGGTGATGTAACATGGGTAGAGCTATTCGCTCCGTGACTTGATTCACATGTGTTTACTGGTTAACGATAAATGAGTAGCAGTTTCTGGCTTTATTGTGGTGAAGGGTTCACCCAGAGCCCACCACTAGAGAGAGAGAGGGGGGGAAAAAAAGAAAGCGTGCCAGAGTCTGTCAAAGGCAATGATTTCGGACATTTTTCGCTTTGTTGTATCATATCATTTTCTAGGATTTTGTTGCACAAACTTTCTGTTGTATTCAACTAACAATGTTGTATCTTACTTTACCATTTGAAATAAAATAAAAATAAAAAAAATAAATAGGAAATATTTAGAACAGATTTCTGAGAATTGGATTTTTACAGCTACATTAGTAATACTATTTTAGAATCTACTTCTATTATATAATCTACTACCTAACACTATTGTAGATATATTAAAAAACCCTAAATTTTGAATTAAAATGCAAGAATATACTAAACATATCCAGTTCTGGTGAATGTATCTCTTCTGAGCTCCATCGATTTCTTTATGTAAAAAATTAAACAGAGAAAAATTGAATTATATCTCACAAATAGCAGAGAAAATATTTATTTTAAAAAAGAGCCTCTTTATCACTTTTAAAGAGAAATTATAGAGCACTTCACTAATTTTATGAAAATAAACATGATTCGGCTTTTTACAAGACAATTCACATTCCTCAATTTTTAAGAAAATTAGTTCCTTACTGAAGATATTCCTAAAAAAAATTCTTTGCTGAAGATCTAGAAAAGAGCTTTATATTCCGATAATTATTAACGAATTGCTCACACCATTTGAATCTTTAACGTTTTTCTTGGAACTCTACTCCCTGTTTTCTTTCACTATAACCCAATGAAATTGGAGACGTTAAAATAAAGGTTAGGAACATTGCTGTGATCGGTAACATAGAAAAATGTTCTACTAGTATTAAAAATTCCACCTTCATTGCAAAAATAAAAAATAAATGCTTTTAATAAAAATCCTTAGACCTATTTCCCTATATAGTTCTTCAAATTTTTATAAAATTATATTCTAAGCCTTAATCCTTATAACTAATGAAGTTTTATCCAAAACAAACAAAATTATCTATGGAACACTTAATGTTATCGACGTTTATGTAAGCAATAAAACTAACTTAATTTATTTATAAATGTGATAATGTTAAATAACGACTTGCACCACAGAAGCATTTTGAAACATATACACAGTACATTATTAGTCATGGCGTGTTTTATACCAGGATGTACAAGTACGCGATACCCATGATTTAGCTACTGTCCTCGGGACAACACTAAAATATTCAAGTTTTAAAAATTAATGCAAATTGTTTTATTTATATTAAAGTAGCGTTTATTTCAATGTTAAAAATGTATCATATTTATTTAAAATGGGATTTTCATTGTAAGAAAAAACAAATAAAATATTCCAGTTGATCCACTTTTAATAAATAAATAAATGAAACCAGACATCCTCTGACTTATCAGTTGTTATTCTTAGTTCAAAATAGCCAAAAACCATAAATTTCGATTATAAAACGTAAAATTTGTGCATAAAAGTAAAAATAATAATTTTTAGAGATTTTATTAAATCATTTACTATTTTATTTTATTTTAACCAGTTCGTAATAATTATATGATATTTTTACTACAAAATAATTTAAATTGCTTTTAAAACATGTATCACATGAATAAGGGAATTAATTATTCGCAGAACTATCAAAGTCTGCTTTCTACTCACGCTCCAATTTGTTCAACTCAAATTCTTCTATAATTTAGCTGAAATTATGTTGAGTACCGGAATTCACCGTACGATGTTCAAATATCAATCATTTCTTCAATCAATCAAAGCAGGTGTAACCCAAAGAAATGCAATCTGCCATCCACTGCAGAGAATATGTGTCCTACGAGATGCTGATCAATGATAACATCATGAATTAGCTTTACCCAGGAGATATTGCATTAATTCTTGAGCATCATAACCTGTAATAATTGTCGTAGATTACAAAACTACCTTAAAGAAAATGTTTTAGTGATGATTCATTGATCATTTTCACTCCACAATGTTTTGAATTGTAATATTAAAATATTTTCCAAAACAACTTTTTGTCCGTTTAAAAAATCATAAACATGGTGGAATCAAACTATGCATCCAGTTTTGATTTAAAAAACCAAAAAGGAATTTTTTTTTATCGTAATAAGTATGTCTTTCAAAGTTTACAAAATTAAGTGCACAGTTTTTTTTTTTTTTTGGCTAACAAATGATCCTAGCAAACTGAAATCATTTGTGAAAACAATGAGTCTTTTTGGAAATATTATTACAACCATGATTATCAGCATGTATTTCTAACCTCTTAAAATACTGATTAAACAAAACTTTAATACTGCAATTGTCATACCAAAATTACTCATTAGTTGTTATTTCCTAATTTGAAAGCAATACATCAGCAATACAGCAATACATCATTGAAAGCAATACATAATCAAGTCCCAAAATTGCCATTTTAATGTATTTCAAACAACAAATCTTCGCGAAATCATCATTTTACGAAAGATATAGATGTAAAGCATCTTGCTTCACTGGAAATTTAATAAATTCGCCATTATGATCTTGAATGAATAACAACCATCGGACAATTATTTTATGGAATAACAAATATATGGAACAGAAAGCGAAAGTATGTTAAATATTCTAAAATCATTTATAACTATTCAATATATTTTTTCTATTCATTTTAAACGAGCCTTAAAAAAGTAAATTAAATTTATATTCAAATAATGTTTAAATTTCAACCACACGTATTAAATTAATTTATTAAAAGGAAATTCAATTTTTATTTATAGAAATTTAAGTTTTCCTAATATTAATTATATACATAAAAATAAACATTATTTCTAAAGAATTTATTATTGAGAAATTTTGAATTTATTAATATGAAAAATGAAAGTTTCACTTTCTACATTGGGACTAAAAATTATATTTAATACTACTTAAATATTCATTTTTTTTTCGTTTATTTTAAATGATAATTTTTGTATAGTCTAAAAATAAGTTAACTATTTATAGATATATTGCTTTTATCTTGGTAAGAGATTAAGATAAAATAAGAAAATATTTCATAAAATCTTAAATTAACTTATTAGAACTTAAAATTAACTACCAATAGAGAGCAATTCAAGAAATCTCAAAAACAGCTAATATAAATATGCCTTACAAATGTCTTTAGCTGTTAAGTTGTCCATTACGTGCTATCAAAGAAATTTCTCTAACAAAGGGATTGTTCATATTCTAATGTATGATCAATCTTTTCGGAGAGTAAAATTTTAGGTTTTTATCTCGGCCATAGTTTAACAGTGACAGAGATGAATGAGTGACAACGTGCAGAATACAACAGAAGGATACTGTAAAGCATTTGATCATATACTCAGTCCATCCCTTCCTTTCATAAGATAGTTATCTGTTACATAGTCTCTATGCCCTTACTTAAATTAACTCTTACTTAATAAAACTTAAACACGAAAAACTCTCACTGAAAAACCCGCACTGACAGACATGCGTGCAGAGAGCAAAATCTCAATGCGTTACTCCTAATGCATAATAATTGCTGGGGTACAAGGTGAAAGATATGATTCTGGGCTATGCATGCCAGCCTGATAATGTGGATGCTTGGAAATCTGGGATATCTCTTTTTAGACGTGAATAAGGCTCACTACCTATGAAAAAATACTTCTGGAAGTCATGATACACACGGAATTTTAAAAATACATGCCATGATTACAGACTATAAATTTCCATTGCTGTAATGGTTGATTTCACAAACGCTTTAGAACGGATAGCAGTTCTATGGTTTCGCAATATAAAAATATTTCGAGAATGTAGTTTGTTTGAACCAGGATTCCTTCGAAATGGAAATATTTCCCACTGTTCCATAGTCGAATCTCAATTATTTTTTCACCATACTAAGCCGACATTCCTGTTCCTAAAAATGAGCATGATGCTAACAACCATCTCTCAGAAAGCTTTTTAGGAAGAATAGCCATAGAAATTTTGCTATATGTGTCCGCATACGAGAGAGCTAGGTACCTGTCCGTTACGCTTCGCTTTAAACGAAAAAATAATGCTTTTGTTTTGTAGTCGCAACTTTTGGAATAACTTTAACAAGGATTTCCTTTGGGCTGGGATGTGAATCCAATGTTCTCAGACAAAAAAATGATCTAACAGAAACTCATCACTAATCAGAACTTGAGAGTGGCCTATTTTCTAGTCCACGATTCATCAACTCATTCCACCAATTAAATGTGTGGGTAACCATTCATTTTTAGTGTTTAAAGTTAATAGATTTCTTCAAAGAATGCCAAGAAATTAATGTCTACGAGAATTTCTTAAAATTAAAAGTCTGTGAGTGAATGAGTCCCACTTATATTGAGGTATTCATCATACTGCAAAATATAAATTTCTCATAATTTTAAATGCTAATGGAGCAGAAAATAACATTTTTTGTCACATTCGTATTCCAAAGTACCATTTCCACTGCCATTTACTTTCTTTTGTTTAACACAGTGATGTATCCAATATAAAAATCATGGTAATAACTATAAACCCAAAACAATTTGGCAAGTGATGTTTAAAATCTATGCAGTTCCTTTCATTAATAATATGTTATCATTTTTAAAAACTTCCCAATAATAGATATTATTAATTTTCAAAGAATTGTGAACATCAATAATAACTTCATTATTAACTATTTAAAAAATATTTCTTACATTTTGCTCACATACTTGCATTATTTAATAAAAAAATCTACTGGATATAATATTTCAATTTCTCTCCTTGAACTTAATATTTACATTAAAAAAATATGATTAAATTCATCGATTTGTATTCACTTTTAATGATACATTAAATTCAACATGCCTCTTACAATCATAGCTGAAAAATATCAATATCATATACTTTAGATCAAATAAATAATCTTTTAAAAAATATTTAAAATACTTTTCAACTTTCCCATTTAAAAAAATGAAAATGAAGTAAGAATTATTTTTTCTTGTAGTGTTTTAATATGTATATACAATGGCAGGTAATTAACATAGAACAAATTCAAATTTTATTGTTAAGAAATTAATGATAAAATTTCATAGTTTTGGAAACTCTCTGTAATTAGTTGGGAAAAAACGTAGTTCTTAGAGATAAAAAGTTCTATACTTAAATCACCTGAAGATCATTGTTCTTAAAATCGGTTATGATGATAAGAATTCCTTGTGGTCTAACTTTACTTGTTGTTTACAGTTGGTAAAAACAGGAATCCCGGAATGTATTACAATAACTAAACAAAGTCCTTATTCTCATACGATTTTTATGAGCAATATCAAATTCTACGAACAAACCCTTCTCTTTAAATATTCAATTCACAACTATGTTTAAAAGAATCTAACCATGAATTACAAATCTTGTCCTTTTATTTAAAGGAAATAATAATATTCTGCTTGCGTTTGCCGAAACGTATCACCGAAGAATCTTTCAGATGTTCTATCATATTATCAGATTTTGTGTTCAGAAAGTATTATAATTTTCAGTTATAAGTGTGGGTTAAAATGGCGAGGTGCTAGACAACTTCACTCGACAATAATTCCGAAAAATAATATAGTGGGGGGGGAGGGAAATGAAAGCTTCTAATATTCAATGCCACTATTCTTCGTTAGTATCCATTTCTATGATTACCGCACAACGTTTTAAAAGTCGGAATTACTACAAGCGATGATATTCGGCAGGTAAGATTACTTAGCATAAATCATTTGCTCTGGTCGGAAGCGTTAGTAGCAATCACGGGCGGCGGTGATAATTTAATAAAGATCTCGGCTCCTCCAGATTTGCATATATAAACACGAATTGCAATATTTGGTCGTATGAATAATGCATGGCATAAGTACGCTTGTTCCCTCT
>JAPDSC010159899.1:0-20342 GCA_026290005.1 Latrodectus geometricus
TTACAGAGATCTCTGAATTACTTTCTCCAAAAAAAGAAAATGTGTTTTTAAATTAAATCTGAACGTCTATGTAAATGTCTGTTCATTATAAAACCTAAAAAATATAAAATAAGCTGTATCCTATAGAATGTTTTTGTAAGAAGCTAACAATAAAAAAACGAAAGGTTCATTTATTGTGCCTTCATTTGAGTGTGGTGTGTAAATATTTTTCTCTTCACAGGATTTGATGAAACCAAAGCGATCTACTGTTACTAGATATGCCATTGTATGACCATGACATCCCCTTTGTTCTAAAAACATATTTCCCATTTTCCTTAAAAAATAAGTGTTACTTGTTAGTTATTAAAATATTTTTGGATTAAACCTTTTTCAGATTTCATTCTAAATAAAGTTCTCATTTTATAAAAAAAAAAAAATTCATACTTAGACATTAAATCAGAGTTAGGCCTTGCGCCATTTTTTTAGGCAAAATAGAATTTTAAATTCTTCACGTAACAATCATGTTCGCACCAAATTACATAATATAATCTTACTCATTCATGAAAGATAATGACAAATGTATTTTCCGCCTAACACCTAATGAGTGAAAATCCCGTGTTAAATTAAGTTTTCGGAATCACATAGTATACGTAGATAAGAGTAAATTATTTAAACTAATTCATATATAACTCATTTTATCTCTGTTAGTTTATTATTTAGTAGAACCTAGCATATAAATATATATTTAGATTCATTCATTTGTTAATAATTTAATTTAGTACTTTCCTTCTACCAAAAGAAAGCAGATTAAATAAAGTTAATGCTTCATACTAAAGTTGAAAAAAAAGAACTTAATTTCAAGCAAATGGTAACAACTGGAAATAGAATTAGTAATGAACTAACTAGAGCCTAATCATGTAGTAAAACATATGTAATCGTGAGAAATGCATTATATAATTATAATGAAATAAACAAACAAAATATTTTTTCATTGATTAATTTAAAAAAAAAACAGATTTTATTTAACTGTTGTTTATTTTTACTATATTACTATTAATAATAATTATTGTTACTATTTATAATTATATTTCATTGTTATAAATATTTGTAATTTTTTTCTTTCCAAAAAATTCATATAACTTTAATACACTATTATTCAAAATTAAGATAAATCTCAGATTTGATTGATTATCTCCAGAACTTTGAACCGATTTTAATAAAATTTGATATGTACATATACACTACTGGCCACCGTAAATGCAACACCCTGAAGGACGCACGCCAATAACATGAAATTTACAAAATGCATTAGCGGTGGTGAGATATGAAAATGATTAGAATTTCAGCTCATCACACGCACCTGTGGTGCCACTTCAAAGCGCTATTTAAGGCTTGAAGATTTCGACAATTTCAACTACGGCAAATGTGTTTTTCTTGTGGTTTAAAAAAAATCAAAATTATGTCTCGTAGAAAACAGCGATCATTTTCGATCAAGTATCCGATTTCGTCAGAGGAAGGATAGTGGCCTACCGAGATTGTGGATTATCTTTCAGGGAAATCGTTAGTCGTGTTGGGAAGCTGTTGAAACGAAGCAGCTGTAATGCGGATATGGGATCGTTGGAAGCAGGAGAGTACGATGGATCGACGTATTTGATCACATCCATCTCAGTGTACCACTTCACGTGATGATAGGCAAATTGTGCGCATGGAGTGACGGATCGTTCAGCCACATCACGAACCATAGCATAGCACATTCAGTCTGTAACATATCATGCAGTGTCTGCAAGTACCATTCAACACCGTTTACAGAAGAGTGGTCAGTTCGCAAGTCGTTCATTGCTTAGTCAACCCTTGGCGCAGAGCCACAGGTGTCTCAGCCGCCAAAAGTTTCGATGAAAGAAGGATTTGGGTGGCAGAATGGAATGAAATTGTCTTTATTGATGAGTCAAGCTTTTGTCTACAACAACACACTAGTCGCATTCGAGTCTGGAGACACCCTGGAGAGAGGATGCTGAACAACTGCGTTATGCACCACCACAGTGGTCCTGAACCAAGTATTATGGTACGGGGAGGTATTGAATATCACTCTCGTACTCTTCTAGTACACATTACCGGTACTTTAAACAACCAGCGCTATATCTCCGAGGTATTGGAGCCAGTTGTCCAGGGCTTGCTCACAGCCATATTTCAACAGGATAATGGGCGACCAAACGTATCACGCATTTCCAAGGCTTCTTTGTCAATCGCCAAATTCAATTGCTTCCCTGACCGATTCGCTCTCCAGATATTTCACCGATAGGTAACATGCTGTCTATGGTTGTTCACGATTGACCCAGATTATATCCCCAGCTGCCACACCAGATCAACTTTGGTAACGTGTAGAAACTCCTTGGTTTTCTATACCCCAAAAACTCATCCAAAGTCTCTTTCAATCAATGCCGAGGCGGGTGGCAGCGGTGATCTCTAACAATGGCTTCTACTCGGGCTACTAATTATGCGGGAACCACATTTCACAAAAGTCTATAAATTTAATCATTTGATACTTAGTCAACACGTTATCTTGCTGTGATATCTCTTGTCTTTCTTAGTGTAGCAATTTGGGTGGCCAGCAGTGTACTTTGATACATTACGATACCAATAACAATGTAACAGTTATAAAATACACTTATGATACTCATTGGAGTAAGATAGCATGCAACAGAGGTTTCCAGAAAAGAACAAAAAAAAAGAGTTAATAGGGGGTATGATCCTCTCTTACAGATAAGCAGGCATCACAAAGTTATTTCATACTTAAATCAAGGTAGTTTATGATTTACTGTGGCAATTGGTGCCACTCTTTCAGCAACATTATTTTCAGGCCCAGAAGGATTTAAGTTATGTTGCCAGTTGTAACTTTCAGCCCAGAGCATCCCAGACATACTCTATAAGTTTGAAGTCTGAAGACCTGCTTGGTCAATCCAATCGGCGAAAATGTTCGCTTTCTAGAAATTGGTAGATCAGAAGAGTTCTATGTGGCTTCACGTTATCGTCTATTAAAATGAACTCAGCGCCAATTACACCCGGGAAATGGTGAACATAAGGATTCCGAGACCTTATCCCTATGCCTCCCAGCCTCCGTCCTAGACATGGAGGAATTTGCGCATTTAACATGATGGCTAACCATACTAATAAACGTCTGCAGCCATATTGGTTGATTCGACATTAAAAGAACAGGTAGCGGGTTCCTGGTTCCCTGAACAGGTTTCTGTACGGTGGGAAACTATGGTTAAGTTGAACCAGAACTCATCATCATGCCTAGCCATTGATTCATACTCCTATCTATATGCTGCTCTCCCCCATGCTAAACTGACTCTCCTGTGCGTAGTAGTGAGAGGGACGCAAATAACAGGTATTCTTGCAAACAACCCTCTCTAGTGAAGTCACCCTGAACCAGTCACCTTTAATCTCGTGTCCCTGTGGCCATATACAAGTCACGTGAGAGCTTAGAAGCTGTAGCATCCCTGTTATGCCTCACTATAATAGACAAATGGCAATCATTACCGGCCATTTTACTCTGACGACCTTGACCAGGTTTATTCTCAATATTCCATTTCCTAGAACAGTTCCCATAAGTTGCACACGACGCTGGGCGCTGAATTGAACTCTCTACAAATCTGGATTTGAGAATGCCTTGTTTCAAGACTCCCTACAATCAGCACCTCATTTCATCAATCTAAGCGTTGAAGATACTGTTACAATTTCTGTTACATTGTTACTGTTACAATTTGAATTCAATCGATTGTTGCACAAAAACACCAAGAAATTCGGCGAGATGTGTTAGCGAACGAAAAGCGTGTCTTGTAACGCGAGCTTATAAAGTCTTATCCTCTATTGGTTCGGCGCAGCTTGTCCTTTTTTGACCTTGCGCCACAAAAACCAACCAACCAACCTCTATTGGTTTTTCCCAAACATGTACAATTACATACTCGACGTACATGATTTGCATGACCAATGGATAAATATTTAAAGTTTTTTAAAGTTAAAGGGAGACTAAAATAATATTACCTGATTTTTCTTTCAATTTTAAATAGATTTATTAACCATTTTTTACAATATCCAATGCAAATTGAGCCAATTTAATTCAGTTTTATTTAACTATTACTATTATTCTCTATTAATATTATAATAAACATAGAGACATTATGTTAAAAACGGTGCTATATCATTATCTCACAATTAAAAAGTAAAATCTAAATGAATAATGTAAAGAGAAGTTAAGTAAAATATGTAGCTAACATAAATACTTTAATAAATTAAAAGATTAAATTTGTATCGTTCATTTGGTATCGGGCAAAATATTTTGTATAAAGTAAAATATTAATTTATTATAAGATTGAAATTAATTAATTTCTATCAACTAAGGATAACAATTAATTCTTAGTTATGAGGAAGAATCTAAGAAATTATACAATCATAATACGAAAAGAAGTTCCTTTACAATAATAGCCTATGTTCATTAAAAGCATGCTATTTACAGAAATTGTTTTATGAATAATGAGCTATGAATATATTATTTATTAAAATTCTTCTATTATTTTATGTCTTCTGATTCTATTCGTTATACTTAATGGGAAGCCTTTAAGAAAATGTTCTCACTCTGTACAATTCATCTACATTTATTTAATCATATCTCAAAGTAAAAAACTTTTAATTGTTTTTTCTCGTGTTAGTCATATTCCAAATTAAAATTGTTTACAGCTTTTTTATGCGATTCTGACTTGAATAATCTATGCAAATAACAGAAACTGCAACTGTAGCTATTTCATTTCTATGACAAATATTTTTAGTCGTAAAGCATTGTCGTAATTATTATATATTTTAAGGATAAATGAAATATCATATAACAGTCTTAACTCTAAGAGATTTGCGTGATGATAAAGCGAAATATTATTTAATCTAACTTCAAATGTTCACTATTAAAATAAAAAGACAAAACAATAAAACGCAATTTATTTTGTTTTGTTATATTTGTATTAGATTGTGTGATGCAATATATGTCGGTTTATGTATACAAAAATGAAATTTTCTATCATGGACATATTTGCAAGTTATATAGTTTAACACTTGCATAATTTTATTTAAAAAATGACATTTTGTGCCATTCAATATTGATTTCAAATAATTTTCTGATCAACTTCTTTGTATTCTCTGAAAATCACATTAAAACTGAAACATAATTTTATTCGTAGAAAAATATATTTTACTCTTTCTCAAAGCCCAAAAAAAAAAAAAAAAAAATTGTAACCCTTAAATTTCTATTTTATCAATAAATTGAAGTTTCCCTATATTTGAGATTTATAACAAAATTACTATACAAGGTTATTTCTCCACTACTTATTTTGCTCATTTGTCCCGATTTCTAGAGCTGATAGTAGCCGCTTTTTCTGTTTAGTGGTTATGCCTGACTGTGGACAGGGAGGTCTGGGTTCGAATCCCAGTTCGAGGATGTACCTTCTCTCGTCTTTGTCCTTTCCCTGTATGAATGGAGTATGAATGGTTGCCTACCCTATAAACGGGTACCTATGGCATGTGTGTTCAGAGGTCAAGTCAGTCTTCTGCTCTTGTGGTTCCTCTCCAAAAAAGAAGCTGCATATTCTACCCTTTTCCAGATCTTTTGGACCTGGTGTGGGATTTCCTGCACCAGGGAGATAAGCAACAGAGCTGATCTTTCAAACTAATTTTGAATATGCATACCCAGTCAATTTCTTGGATATAATATAAAGTCCTTGGGGACTTCATTTGAATATTCGACAGTGATAGTTTTCGATAAAATCTTTTATTTTTTGTTTTTTACCAGTCAATAAATAATTTTAAGACTAATTTCAGATAATATGATGCTATGTTGCATCTGAAAACGTAATTATGGTTTAATGAGTGTAAAAATACTTATACAGTCAACTACGTTAGTGTGTTTTCTGTATACTCTTTATGATACTTCATTAAGTTAAGTTTTCTTAAATTCTTATTTTATATTTTTTTTTAATTTTATGTTGAACAATTTTATTATTAAATGCATTTAAACATAAATGATTTGTATTGTTCATATGGTATAAAAGTAAAATATATTTTTTACTACAACTTATTTATTTTGATTTTATAGATAAATTTACATACACTTTGTCTTAGACGCAATCTTTCTCAAGAAATTTAATTTTTTATATTTTTTATAAGAAATATTTATTATTATTTAAATTAAAAACTAATGAAATATTTTAATATTTGAATCTTATTCTAGAATTTTAGACATGTATATTAAGCTATTTAATTCCATAAAACAAAATATATTTTTATAAAGAAATTTATAGATCATATAAAACTTACATTATATATTCCTATACCTTTTTTCTATCTCAGATTTCTATACTATATATTTATGATTATGAAAAATAATATTTTTCAGTTTATTAAATCTATGAAACATTTTTTTGTGGTATATAAACAGAATTTCTTTCTCAGTACTACAGTATATATCAGGGGTGGCCAAACTTTTGGGATCCGGGGTCTACTCCACATTTAAAAAATCGAAGGTGGTCTATCAATGGCAGAGCTAAATTAACATACATATTTATTTTTGGTTACAAGAAAAAATGGTAAATTATGTAATTTTTCTAAAAAAAAAAACTTAATATTAATATTTATAAAAATTTACTGACGAAATAATCAAAGTATTCATAAGTCAAAAACTGACCATCCTATTCACTTCCTTTAGTTGAAATTTGGCACTGTATATCTGCGACAAGTTTATCATATTGTGGCTGGTATGAGCTTATTGCAATGCATAAACACGAAATTAAATGTTCATCTGTTAAATGCGACCAATATTTGTTTTTTGTTCATGGTTGAAAACGCAGATTCACAAAGATACCTCGATCCAAAGTATAATTTCAAATTCAAAATCAATTTATAAATATTTAGAAACGTTTCCTCGGAAATTAATTTCCAAAAATCAGTATTACTAAATATGCTCTGGATTTAAGAAATATATCGCATCTTAATTTAATAATTTCTTCCTCGACCGTGACTGTTGTGATATCGATTAAGTGTCCTATTTTTTCAGATACTCCATCAACGTTGACATTTTCATTAAATGGAAATAACATAAAATTGAGTATTTCTTTCAACCTAATTAAGCCAGCGAATCTTCTTTCAAATTCTTCAAACAAAACAAGTATTAAGCGAAATCTTCGAAGTCTCGGTTTGGATTAAGGATGCACTCTTTCTCCATATTTTAGAAGTTACTCAATTCATGTTTTCTTAATTAAGATTCATACCTTTCTAGAGTTTTTTTAAATGTTTTAATCGCGCTCATCATGTCCGTTTTAGGTTTTGAATCGTAAACCTTTAATCATAAATCTTTAAATGTAAATCTTTGCACAGTTTGTTTTGGGTTTTAAAGCGTAGACTATAGTAAATTTTTATTTTAAATAGTTCATTGATTCTATGTCATAAGTCATAAATTAAATTGAATATCTAAGGTCATTATCGGGATGGTCACGTGGACTACCTAAACTGTCTTCGTGGTCTACCAGTCGACCGCGGTCGAAGTCTTGGCCACCCCTGGTATATATTCTTTATACTAAAGGATAAATAAGATCTTTGATTATTTGTGACTGCTCTAAAAAATTCGTAACCAATGAAAATTTCTAAAATTTTTAACTTTTTATATTTTTAAAGAATGCATAAAGTGTTTGCTTAAAAATAAAAAAAAATGAATCAGATCACATTAAATCAGATCACTCAGGTAAAAATGGAAATTTTTTACATAAATGCGATTTTGTTTTTTGTCTCACTTTAACAAACACAGACAAATTACTTCGATTACTCGAAGGTAGTGAGTTCGAATCCCGGCTTATCCGAAGATCAGTCATTTATAATAATGGCCACAGGAGCATGTAAAATATGCCGTGGGCGTAATGTCCTCCATGTTCCCATTCCAAATTAAAACCTCTGGGAGTGTTAGATGCCAGGCTTTAGATCATCTCTGGCTTCCTATTTCTAAATTGGAAGACCCAGATGGTGCTGTCATCTATGAGCAAAAGTCGTACTTCCACCCTCGTATTGGGCTGATATCTTTAAAAATGGAAGATGCTCTTTCTGACTTCATTCGCCCAGTCCCTGACTCTTGATGGCTTCGACAAGTGTCATAAGTAACAACAACAAATTACTTCGCTTTGTTGTGTAACATGTATTAAACTATAAATTTTATTGCCTAAAATCACTATATAAATTTACGATTATTTTTTAATATTAATCAACGATTGACGATGATTTAAGTTTAGCTCATTTTAAATTTATATTTAACGGTTTTAAAAAGTACATAAGAAAACTTCCATTCTTTTAGTTCCTTACATTAATACATGAAAAGTAGTTACATTTACTAATTAAAAATAATCAGGAAATGTTATGCCACAATAAAAAATCTTGAGACATTTAATTCATATTACTTATTTTTAATTAATCTGGTAAGTTTATCGTATTTTCTTATTGTACTTAAATTGCAAAACATTTAATAGAACAAAAATTACATTTTAGTAAAATTTACCTATTAAATAACACAGTTCTTAGAAATATTTTAAATTGAGTTACATTTTATACATTGAATGCACGATGTATTTCTCTTTAGAATAAATAAGCGAAAGATGTTTGCGAATTTACTATATACCAATCATATTCAGTTGGTAACTTGTATTATTAAATCCCGCAGAGGTAATGATTAATTTTTAGTGATTTTTTTTAATTTTATTTTTTGTAGGACTCAAAGGAAAGATAACAAAATCTCATTAGATCTATAATTAGATTAGGTAATTTAATTTTTAAAGAAATGCTTTTGAAAATTTTTATTTATTTGCATTGTTTTTACGTAATATTATATTTATATCAATCTCATGCAGATTTTAGGATTTAAATTGATTTATTATTAAATGTTATTTTATTCTCAAAATGCATACAAAAAAATTAAAATTTAATAATTTTAAATATTTGATTTTGAATTTATATTTATTTATATTCGATGGTTTTTATAATTGGCTAGAATGAAATCAAAATTTTATTTCAACAGAACGTCAATCGATTTGCTCTCTATAGTTATAACTGTATATTTTTTCAGTTTCTGTAATTAATTTAAGTATCGTGAGAATTGCACCATAAATAATAATTTAAATTATTCTTGATGTCATTAACATAATGCAAAATTTATACAGCTATTTTATTATTCTATCCTTTACTCAATTTGAGTGAGGAGGAAAGATACTAATGTCTACCTCGGCTATCATTTTGTAAATTGAATTTGTGCTTCAGGAGATGGATTAAGTTCGCCAACCTTTCCATAGATCATCCTAATTGTCGCCAACCAAGATATTCTCTGCAATCTGTTTGGTGCAGTGTTCGCTTTCGTTCGATTTTCTGGCTAAGCTAATTCCTTGCATAACCGAAAGCCTGTTGTATTCCTGGTGTGAAAGATTGATTAAGAATTATCTATTTCATTTTTATAGTAGTTTATAATTCAATTGTTTCATGTTTCAAGAGGACTACTAAAACACGCATAAGTATATTCATAAAAAATCATTCTTCTTCGGTTTAAATATTTAATTTCAGTACTTTTTTTTATTATTTTTTTTTATTTACAACATCGACTTTTTCAGTGATAAACGTTTTATACTTTCACAAGAAATTTGTCAAATGGGTTTTCTTAAAAATTTTCATTTTGATGTAATAAAATATGTATATGATAAATTTACAGGAAATAATAGTGCTTACCTCATTTTTTTAATTTCCCTTTAAAGTAAAAAACACAAGATTTTTCATTTAATGTAATTTAAAGTGCATATCGCATTGTATTTAATATGAAAGAAATTAAATTATCTAAAGTATCATGTAAATGTTTTTCCCTTTTCTATTCTTATTTATTCAAACCATGTGTGGTAAAAATATTTTGAAGTTCATCCATTTCTTCATTATGATAAACTTCAAAACAAGTTACAGCACAGACTTACTAATATAAGTCTGTGAAACATTATTAATAGCATTTAATATTATATTAATTATTATTTAAGTCGAGATCAAATAAACGAAAACACAAAAATATGAGAAGTATTTTGAATTTAATAATTACCCATAAATGCAATTTGTTAAGAGCGTATTACTTACATTGATTTAATATATTGAAATTTTTTTTTTTTTTTTTTTTTTTTTTTTTTTTTTTTTTTTTGTCGAGTGCTAGCTAGGCTGGCATTATGGGTGCGTTGCTCCACTCTTTCAACTGAACCGCAATTGGGTGTGGAGTCCGACTTCCTCAGTACACACATGCCATAGGAACCCGTTTGTAGGGTAGGCAACCATTCACAACCCATTCATACAAGAAAAGGACAAAGACAGGAGAGAAAGAAAGAGAAAGTTCATCCATGCCCCGACTGGGATTCGAACCGAGACCTCCCTATCCGCAGTCAGGAATGCTGACCACTAGACAGAGTAGGCGGCGATTGAAATATTACTTACATTGATTGATTCATATTTTCATAATTTTGCTTAATTATTTTTGTTATTAAGTTTTAAATAAATTTGTATGCTTATTTTTAAGCTCCAAACATACATTTTGAGCTATAAAAATTTTGATATACATAAAAATAATACATTACATTTAGTATTTTAATATTTATATTACCACAAACAATATTTTAAAAGAAAAGGTTAATAAGTATGACATGTGTTAAGATAACTATATATACGCAGATCATTAGAAAATTTCTGGAATATGTTTATACAGACCTCAGAAGTTATTCTTTTTGGAAACGTCAAGTACATTTGTATGTGTAAATCAAACTAATTTTCATTCATTTATAAATGCGTTTTGATTCATACACTAATCCCGACTTATTTTCAAATTTCGATACCTATACAAAATTTTATTTACAAAAAATTCATTTAAATTCACAGTACATCAAAGATTTTGTCAAGTTTTAACTACGCATACAAATAAAGATGAGAAAATGAGAAAATCATTCATTTCTGGGTGAAAATCATTCAAACGATTTATGTGGTTGGATGAATTCAGTTTTTGCTTATTTTGCACTGATGAAAGACATGGAATTTGTGGAGAATCTCACGAAACGTTTAATATCAGTCTTATCTTACTGACACTGTGCAAGGGTTTTGTGGTAATATCATGATATGTGGCATATTCTGCTGGCTTAGAGCTGGTGTCCTGTTTGTCTCTGAGGATAAGCAAACAGGTATATGAGATACCTAGATACATTGACAGATCAAGTGCATTCTGTAATGCTGCATTTTTACACAGATGTTGACAGACAGTTCAAGGTCAATAATGCCAATATAGATCGTGACAGAAATATTCCAAATTTGTTCGTTGAACATCAATCTGACTTCCAATACCTTCCCAAGGAATTGCTGAGTGCAGACCTTAACACCATAGAAAATGTGTTGGAAATGGAATGTGGGGAAACGCTTCTGTCAATATTTTCTTCTTCTATCTCATTTACAAGACCTAAAATGTAGCATATGCAATCCATGGTAATCTCTGAATACTAATGCTGTCGAGAAGTATGTAGACTCGATGTCCAAACGAGTAACAGCTTTTATGTGTGCAAAAGGGGGTTTAATAGATATTGAACTTGGTTTTTAATTCATTGGCGAGTGCATGCATTAATGGACATAAAAATAGATCTAATATGAAAGGTATCTAAAGCTATTGTAATAACTTTTTCAAGTTTATTGGACTCATAAAAATTCAATTTTTTTTAAATTAATCCGTTTACTCAGCAATTTTGTAGATTTATTTAAATGTTTATTTGAAATTTTAAACCATAACTTATACTTTATTCATAAAAAAATATTCTTCAGCAATGCATAAGAACCATAGTAATAGAAAATGCTTACTCCCTGTTGTTAATTAATTAAATTTTGGAAATCAGAATCCTGAAACTGTCCATCAAGATCTTGATATTAAGGAAAAACTTTGTTCCATTCTAATCCGTGATATGAGTTTAGTTGTTTTACTTCAAGTCACGAGTTATAATTGCCCAAACTTATTTTATCCAACTTTTAATTCAACTGTATTAGTTTGACTCCAGATTCTGTGGGATTTTGGACTACACTTTAAACAGCAGATATCTTTAGAATTAAATTTTATGTGCAAAAGGATGTAGAGACACTAGCCAGGAAATTAATTTGAAATAAGCATACCTTCTCATCATCAAGAATATATACATAATGCTGATATATCATCATTATGGGGACTCATTTCACTATCACGCAACAAATGCTTAAAACAAGCCATTAGTTGGAAAAAAACGAATGTCTCAATGACATAAAAAGAATTCAGTTTTGTGTACATTCAGTATTGGAATAATACTTCGTTTAAAATTTTTCATATATGTGATGTTCTCACGATCCTGTCGTCTCCAGGATGGTTGAATAACACAAAACAAATGATTGGGAGACGAAACATTTATTACACATTAACACACAAACAATGAATTCGGACATTTTGTTTTACAACGACCGGGAGTGGACTTCCGCTACCCCCAAGAAAACAGAACCAACGCACCGTTCTCCTAACTCCGACACGACTCCCTTGTCCCGTCCCAGTGTCTCTAGTTCTGGCAGAAAACGAAATCAAAAGTACTCTTCCAGTTCACAGTCTGACTTTCGCACCTTCCCGCCAGTTTCCATTGCTGGACCTTGTCCCGCATATGGAAACTACGAAGAACCGAGGGAAAAAAAAAATAATAATTGTTCACAATAACGTTTTCTTTAGAATGTTTCTCTTACCTTTCCTCACCATTCCATTAAGAGCCAAATAAATCAAAATTCAAAATTCTTACCCATTTGCTCACATGCTTGAGCTTACAATTAACCTATATTCAACTACTGCTGTAATCATTAAGAAAAAAAATCTGATTGGTAAAACACTATATATTTGTTGAACAACAGTATTTCAAGTTAAGTAAATAAAAAATAACCATAACTACACAAAACATTATTCACATACATCTTATGTAAATTAAATTTAATATATACTAATAAACATAATAGAATTATATTAAATTTAAATATTTAATATCTTGAAATATTTTTTCCATCTTACAATATTCTTAATGAAAACTGTATAGTTTTAATCACCCTCATAAACCCTTGATAAGGCATCTGCGATAACATTATTATTACCGGATTTATGAGCTATTGTGACCTGATAGCGAGAGAGAGCCAATGACCATCTTTGTAATCTACATGCATCAATGACCATCTGATCTTTTTCCATAAATGATGGTACATAAGCACAATGACTTCCAAATTTTACTTTCATAGGTAAAGTAGATAGCGCATTTTCATACGTTTTTAATGGTTCAACACAACCTTCACCAAGTGCATGATTTAGGTAGCTTCCATCGTCTTTCAGAATATCAAAAGACATCAAAATTATCTTCTTCACAAAATCCCATAACTTACCTTGTGGTTCTGTGGCTATAGGAATATCAGTTAAATCATTGATCACAATATCAAATTTCTTGCCTTCCTTTTTATATTCTTTCAACATCTTAATGCAATCATCAATAATAACTTTATAATTTGGACCTTCCAACTTATCTAAAAAGTCTCCACAGCAGCCTCTCAAATGTACAGGTTGAACTTCACCAAAATCTTCATCATAAATTATGCCCACTGTATTAATCGGCTGAATATATTTCCTTATAATAGTTGAACAGTCCTAATATCCATCTTAAGGCTTTCTTGGTTCTTGGTGACTTTAAGTTTTTGATTGCTGCAATTTTATCAGGATCGGGTCCATGTTCCAATAAATCTGTTGAGACCCCAGTTGTAGCATATGGCACTTCACGATATGCCCACAAGATAAAAGGCAACTGCTTGTCCCATCCTCTACCTTGCGATCTTATAGCATGATGTAACATTGACTTCATTGTGCCAATCCATCTTTCTATCAATCCGTTACTCTGTGGGTAACCTGGAGTGGAAAACTTAGGTACAGTTCCTAATCTTTTAAGAAATTCTTGAGTTAACTTGGCAGCGAAATTGGTTCCATTATCCATAGCAATGATTCGAGGAATACCCGTCCTCATAAAAATTTCCATAAAAGCATCACAAGTCGCTTTTGCAGTCAAAGATTTGAGAGGAATTGCTTCTGGCCATCGACTGTGCTGATCCATAACACACAACACATACTGATGTCTCCTAGAAGACTTAGGTTCAATAGGCCCTAAAATATCAGCATTCACTACTTGGAAGGGTAATTCTGGTCTACCGACAGCTTCTATAGGTTCTCTGTCTTTCACTTGGCTTTTCCTCCTCAGTTGACAATCGTGACAAGATTCACACAAACGCTTTACATCTCTTGGTATACCTTCCCACCAAAAAGACATTGCAATTCTTTCTTTGGTTTTCCTGGCAGCCAAATGTCCTCCTGTTGGTGTTTCGTGAGCTAATTTTAAAATTTCTTTCCTTCTGCATTCTGAAACAACAAGCTGTACATATTTCTGTCCTCCCACATTGCCTGTGTGGTATAATAAATCTGATTCTAACCAGTAATTGTTCTTCCGCTGTCTGGCCTCTTCAAAACAACGACTTAATGTAGTACAGGACAACTGTTCATTTCTTAATATCTTTGCTTGCGAACTTGGACAGTTATTTTCTTCATCTGTAACAGTGATTATTTCTTCCTTTAGCACGTTACTTTCCACTGGAGTAGTTGAAACCTCTACTCCAGAATTTTCTATTTGAGCTGTTTCTTGATTTGCTTCTATATGAGCTTCTGTTTTCCTTCCCTCCACATTGAAAGTGTTCTTCAAAACTTTATCTTTCCCGTGGATATTATTGATTTCTTCTCCCAGATATTTTCTTCTTTGTTCCTTTAATAAACTGAAAACTCTAGGAGTGATCAAAGCTTTCTCATGTAATCCTTCCACAACTGCAGCATGCACCATGATATGCGGCCTGATATCATCATCTGCTGACCAAAGACTAAGTGGAACAGAAACAAGCTTTCCTTCAACCGGATGTCCAATTGCAGGCCTCAAGTAAATTTTCCCACTTGACTGCAACATTTCTTCTGGTACCACTGACTTCCGCAGTACTGTAATTTCCGCACCACTATCAATGATCCCTTGAAACGCATGATCTCCTATATTTAAATCAACTCGAAGAAGTTCACCATCCTTTTCACTGATTGGAATTTCCCCATCGAAACTTGCATTACCTATCTTAATGCAAATTTCATTTAGCCCTTTCTTGCTTACTTCTTCAGTTTCACTCCTATTAGAAACTTGTGATACTGTATTCATCTGCGGGCAAAATTTCTTTAAATGACCTTCTTCTTGACATTTATAACACTTTAATAGCTTTTTACCTGGAGCATAACTCGCAGTATTACTTCCGAAACGATTCTGTGGTCGTGGTTCTGGATTCTTTTGATAACTGTAATATTCCTTCTTTTCGCTAAAACTTTTACTTCTGGTTTCAGCTGGAAAAGGTTTCCTTATAATTTCGTTCTGTTTTGTTCCATGTGAGCCTGGATTAAATTTGGAATAATTGTGAGCATTACTTGCGAAACTTTTTGGTATCGAAACTAAGAAATTATCAATTTCCCTCACCAATTCAGGTACTGGAAGCCAAAATTCTGTCTCTTTCAAAAATATTTGAGACCTGACATAAGTAGGCAAAGTCTCTTTTATTTTATCAGCTACAAGAAGTTCTTTAAGTTTAGCTAATGTTTCTACGTCTCTTGATTTTAAATATAGTTCTAATGCAGCTTCAACACGGGAAGCATACTGAGCATAACTTTCATTGTGCAACTTATAACAAGAATCAAAATTCTTCTTGTGTTGTAAGGGAGTTATTCTATTTTCTCTTAAAATGAAACTTTTAATTTTATCATACTGATCTAAATCTTCTTCAGATAGCATAGCATTTATTCCCTTGGCACGACCCTTTAAACACTGTAAAATAATTTTCCCTTCATACTGCTCGGGTACCTCATAAAGCTTGAACATTTTTTCTGCATGATGGAAAAAGAAGGGCCATTCTTCTGCTCGTTCCGGGGGATCTAAAATTACACCTTTCATTATATTTAAAAAACCTAGAAAAGTATTTCCTAATTTATCCCGTCCATATTCGACAGTGATTTCCGAATTGCTCTCCTCTTCCTTTTCTTTTAATTCTAATTCACGCATTTTAATTTCATGCTCACGTTCTCTTCGTTTCTCTTCTACTTCTCGCTCACGCTTTCTTCTCGTTCTAATTCACGTTGTCTTTCTTCTCGTTCTAATTCCCGTTTTCTTTCTTTTTCTACAGCTATGGCTTTCTCTCTCTCTACCCGATCAATCCGATCAGAAATTATAATATTTATTAATTCTCGAACAAAAGATTCTTCATATTGTTTAGATTGGGTAATTACATTTTTTAAATCTATTATTTTAGCATCTGGAGGAATCTGTTCTCCTAACTCACTTGCCAATACTAACAGATCCTCCTTTCGAGCTTTACCCAAGAATGCAAAGGCCATTTTAACAATTTAATGTTATCGCAAATTGCCTAACCTTAAATTATCAATTACTAAAATGAAAAATGTTTCACACAAATCACCTTTTATTGGTTAAACCAATAAAAAAAACCACTTTTGTTTTCCTTGTTAGTATTAAAATAAATTTTAAAAAATCGTTATTCAAATACTTAATTTATGTATTGAAAAATTTATAGTTTAAATTTTCATTTCAACACATTGCCATTTTAATGCACCTTCTTAAATGAAAACTATTTAAAGCAAGCTAAAAGAATATACTACTTATATAAATCATGATCTACATTTAAATAAGCCATTAAAATAAGTTCTAGTAATATGCATTCAGGTATCTTCGTATATTATATTTTACCTTCAAATAATATTTATCAGAATTATCAAAACAATAAAATATATATATCATTTACCACTGCATGTACTTTCGAAATATAAAATAAAACAAAATTTCACCGCTTAAGAGACTTTACACTTTCGGTTTTGAATCAAAATTAAAAACCTGCATTTAGTTACTTCACATAAATATTTAAACACACCCACAGTACATAATTAATATACCTTTTAACATTCAGCAATTTCGAAATTGTTATTTTAAAATGTAAACAATAAACAACTAAAGAAACATTAAAATTTTCTTTAAACAGATTCTTATTCAATAAGCTTTTATTGCTTAAATAATAAACACCTTATCATAATGATTATGAAAATTCTAATCAAAAATATTTATATCAGGTTATATGACATTAAATTAAAAATGCTTTTCATCAATTTACTTTTCAATAATACAGCAGTTTTTAAATTAATACAAATAAATTAAGAAATGCACAATTACCAGCAAAATTATTATTCAGCATAAATTTGTGTTAGACAAATTCCAAAAACATTATTAATATTATTTCACTAAATATCTCCAGTTATAAAAATAAACACTTTCTGAATATTAATGAATAAACATAAAGCAAAACCAATAATATACTCTGAAATTAATGAAACCTTAAATAATTTCTCAATTAATTTAAACATTATGCATTTTTTTTAGCTGATTTTTCATATATTTAAGAAAACATTTGTTAATTTATTACATGTTATACTTAAGCAAAACCTTAATAAGAAACTAAACATAATTCTAACACAAAAATTTCCCTAATTCATGCATAATTAAAACAAATAATGGATGGCTCTTAATGAAATGAGAGGTAATCAAAATATACGGACTCACTGCTTTGTAGACCCTTTTCTATAATTATCATCACATAACTTTTGTATAAATCAGGAACAAATCCTGGAGAGGTGCGCCACTGTGATGTTCTCACGATCCTGTCGTCTCCAGGATGGTTGAATAACACAAAACAAATGATTGGGAGACGAAACATTTATTACACATTAACACACAAACAATGAATTCGGACATTTTGTTTTACAACGACCGGGAGTGGACTTCCGCTACCCCCAAGAAAACAGAACCAACCGCACCGTTCGACTCCGACACGACTCCCTCGTCCCGTCCCACTGTCTCTAGTTCTGGCGGAAAACGAAATCAAAAGTACTCTTCCAGTTCACAGCCTGACTTTCACAATATAATTTCTCTTTTATCATATGCATAATTTTAATGATAGGGAAATTGTTAGAAATCTGGATACAGCGTAGACGATACCATATGACATCAAGATTATAGAGGTGCATGGTTCAATAATCGTAAAATTACCGGAAATTTACCATCTGTATTGTTTAGACAACACTTATCTCTTTAAAATAAAATATTGTTTAATTTTAAGGTTATGGATAAAAAAATATTTTTGATTTTGTTTCTGATGAGACTTGGCAACGCCAAGCCCGCCCGTTAGAGAATAGGCGAATGAAGTCAGAGAGAAAGCGTCTTCCGTTTTTTGAATAGAGCACCCTCCAACAAAGGTGGAAGTACAACTTTTGGCTCATAGATGGCAGCACCATCTGAATCCTCCAATTTAGAGATTGGAACCAGTGAAGACACAAAGCCTGGCTCCAACCACCCCCAGAGGTATTAATTTGTAATGGGAACATGGAGGACATTGCGACCCGACATATTTTACGTGCCCCACTCGCCATTATTGAACAAACTGCTAAGCGGATCTTCGGCTAAGCCGGGATTCGAACTCACCACCTCTTGGTAACGAGAACGAGGCCCTAACTAATCAGACCACCACTACCTATATTTGATTTTAAATATAGCTATGATTTAGCGACAATCTTTAATTAACTACCAATAATCTGTATAAATTTGTTCAATATAATGTGAGTTGTTTAATAATTAAGAGAATATATATATATATAAAGACGCTTTTCCTTAGCATCCACTGCATATTTCTTTATTGGAAGAAATTTTCATACATTAGAGATAGCATCGAAAATTTTCAAACCTTTATGCTCACATATAATTTAACTTTAAATTTTCATTACAATTTTTTAATTTCAGTGACAATTAAAAGTAACTCACTTCATGAATACATAGAGGTTTCACTTGCCGTTATATTTATATCCAGGTCCGTTAAAATTTATAAATAAACAGTTTCTGACAAATATTATATCATTTCGGTCATGATCCGCTAACATGTTAATAAACAGTTCCTTTTTTATAAATAGTATATCTTAATCAATATGGTATTAACAAATGAAATTTGCAGTAAATTTGATATTTCAGAATTATTTACATTTGCAATGTTTTATTTTATTTTTTTTATCTGAAATAGTAGCAGTAAACTTATCACTTATGATTCAAACTTTCATAGTGGTTGGTTGGGAATTTGTCGTAGTTATCACATTATTATACGTCGTATTCAATGCATTTTGGATGAAGAACCGTGTTATTTTGCATTAGAAGTAGCAAGCATCATTATAATTAATGCTCTTAAAACAGAGCTATAGCTCAATGTATAGTAGGTTGTGGAAGCACGGATGCAATTAAAAAGCTGTTACTACTGCTAAAAAAATTTTACCATCAACAAAAGATTAAAAAATAAGTGATACATTAAAATAAATGTTTCTTTTGATATCTACAATTTCAAGAAATAAATAACCATGAAATATTTTTATAAAATTATTGTCGCATTTTAAAAAAAACTCTTTTACATATTTTCAATTGGCGGCTTCAATACTTAAATTCAACTTCAATTTATAATTTTTAGAATTAATATAAACGTGTTTTGCTTTCATTTAAATTTTTCTGGTCAAGATGCTTCGAAAAATACATGGATTCTACTGTTTTAATTAACAAACTTCATATAATTCAGTACAAAATTTTGTACGAATAACAAAAGTATAAGATAAATCTAAGTGGTATTTATTTAGCCAAGAGTTTTAAAATCAATGGAAGTTTTCCAAACCAATTTATCATCTTACCATTGATTGAAAAAAACACTTCCCTCTTTATATTTCCTCTACCTATTAATTAATTTCTAAATTACAATAAGGAGAATTTTAAAGTAAAAATACTTGTCTATCACTTGAAAATATCGTTTCTTTCCTTGAGATTTAATTTAATAAAATTATTTGTTATCCATTAATGTTTGCAATAAGCTTGGAGCTAATTTTATGTTTATTAATATTAGAATAATTAATATGATTAAAGTTTTATCAATTAACACGATTATCTACTGAAGTGCTAAATAAATGTTCTGTAATATAATAAAAGCTGTGATTATAATTAATGATAATAGATTAGTTTGGAATTCATCAAATATTAGTTAAATAAATGCTTAAAGAATTCATAACTTATTTAATGGTATTTCTAAAATCTGTGTGTGTG